>BLKR01005783.1:0-72433 GCA_011170035.1 Teleogryllus occipitalis | reverse complement strand
GAACCAACCTATTATCCTTATGATCCAATCAAGCTTCCTGATATACTAGACATAGGATTAACAAACATTAATAGCAATTTTCACTCAACTCCGCATTTTGAACTAGACTCCGATCACCTTCCAGTCTTAATTTCTACAGATCAAATCCCCGCACCCCATTCACCCATTCCGGCATTAAATACTTACAACTTAAATTGGTCCAAATTCAAAAACATAATGCAAAACCAAATTCCCAATTTTAAAATACTAAACTCTCCACCGGAAATAGACCAAGCAATAACGCAACTAAATAATATAATAATCAACACAATTAGCAAACTTAATCCTGAACGTCCGAACACCCTTCGAAAACACACATCAAATAAACTACCGAAAAGCATTATCAAAATCATAGAAACTAAAAATAAAACTAGAAGGTTATGGATGGCACTTAGAATTCCCTCACTTAAAAAAGAACTAAATACACTAACCAAAATCAGTAAAAAAAAGCTCTAGAACACTATAAACAAACTAAATACAATAATATCATTCATTCATTAAATACACGAAATAACTCTCTCTGGAATTTCACTAAAAGTATACTCGGAAAAAAAACCATAATCCCACCACTAGCTACTCCAAATGGAAAAAAATACGCTACCGCCGATAAAACGGAAGTATTAGCCGACCACTTCGCATCAACTTTCACACCAAACATCACACCTCCTCTTCCAGATCACACCCACATCCAACAATTTGCGAATTCCCCGAATTTCAACGTACCACAAAAAATTAAGTATATCTCTCCACATGAAACTCTAAAAGTTATCAAATCCCTTCCCAATAAAAAAGCTCCCGGCCACGATAAAATAAATAATATAATTCTCAAAAACCTACCCAATCCTGCCATAGCTTTCATTGTAAACATATATAATTCATCTTTAAGAACTGGCTACTACCCTACTACCTGGAAACATTCTATCATCCTCCCGATTCCCAAACCTAATAAGAATCATAGCATCCCCGATAACTACAGACCCATAAGCCTCCTCCCCACTTTAGCAAAAATATTCGAGAAATTAATTCTAACAAGATTAAACAACTATATTAAAAAAATTCACCTCATACCTTTCTACCAATTCGGATTCACTAATAAACTATCCACAGCACACCAACTGCTGCGTATTTCAGAAAATCTCCATTCCTCCTTTCAAAAAAAACAATATTCAATAGCAGTTTTCATGGACATCGCTAAAGCTTTCGACAGGGTATGGCATGAAGGCTTAATTTATAAAATTTTATCTATAGGCACCCCTATATACCTTTTCAAAATTATTAAAAGCTTTCTCACAAATAGAACTTTCTCAGTTTCAATAGAAAATCAAAATTCGAACCCCCGCCCTATCTCTGCCGGTTTACCTCAAGGATCACCTCTCTCTCCCCTACTCTATAACTTGTACACAGCCGATATGCCTACATCAAGATTAACAAACATAGCCCAGTTTGCAGATGATACCGTAATCTACATGTCCCACTCCTCAATTAATTACATAGCTAACGAAATCCAATCTCATTTAAATAAAATAGAAAACTGGGCAACGAAATGGAAGATTAAAATCAACCCCGCGAAATCTACAGCTAAAGTCTTCACTTTCAGACCTTATTCCTTCCCCATGCCATTTAAATTGAACAACAATACAATCCCTTGGACTCCTCACAACAATGCAGTTAAATACCTGGGTCTTCACATGGATACTACACTCAACTGGAAAATACATATTGATACAAAAGTCCAACAAGCCAAAGCCAAAATAATACAGCTAAAATCACTTTTAAATAACAGTAAACTTTCACTAAATAACGGTATCACCTTATACAAAACCATCATTAGACCTCTTCTCCTGTACGCTTGTCCAATTTGGACCAATGCTGCCAAGTATAATATCAACAAAATTCAGGTTATTCAGAACAAATACCTAAGAACTATCACCCACGCCCCCTGGTTCATTTCCAATAAGCAATTACACCACGAACTTAACCTAAAACCCATCGCACATCACATAGCCTTTCTTGCCAATAACTTTTATTCTAATCTAACACTCATCAATCATGAAAGACATATAAATTTAGGAAAATATAATGAAAACCCAACTAGAATAAAAAACCGATATCCAGTTCATTCTTTTCTCAACATTTTTTCAAACCTCAGTAATTTTTAGAGGTGCTCGGTGAGTCCCCTCGTCAATTGTAGTTTAGAGTTAGTATATAAGAATTAGATATAAGCCAACCATACAAATGAAGAGTTTCTTGTAAACTGAACTTTGTAAGTCAATCCTATACAAAATAAAAATTAAAAAAAAAAAAAAAAAGGCATTACTAGCTCTGCATAACTAAGCCTCAACATTTTCAAAATTTTTTGAAAAGTTTTCAAATTATTTATTTAACTTTGTCGTCTGATAGCGAGAAGAACGTTTAAGAGCGTAGGCACATTTTCGTTGAAATTCCTGACGTTTTTAAAATGCAAATGGTCGAATTTTTTTTCGGCTTCTTTCTAAAACTAAAATATTGAATATGGAGATTTTTCTGTTCAATGAAATATGTTCTATAAATCAGATCTTTAGAAAAGGACATCTACAACATTTTGAAAAAAGTGTAATTTTTGCGTATTTTTTGTTTGAAATTAATGTCATTATAAAAATTATCTTCTCAAAAAAACTCCAATTTTTGTCTTTAAATTGTCCCGTCGCATGTATAAAAGCCCGTTAAAAAAGTATTGCTAGTCACTTTTTTGACGAGCTATGTTATCTCGAAAATTGCAAAAAAAAAATAAATTTCAAAATTACATAATTGAATGAAACTTGATGATCTTTAAAAAAGGTGAAGTTGTATTTTTTAAAGTAGTTTCGCGTAGTGTAAGCTTGAAATTAATTGTTTATAAAATAAAACATGACCATAAACGGCCGTCAATTTTTTCGTTATTTTTTCCTCGGGTAGAACGAAGGACTAAAAAAATGTCACAGGTCTAACTTTTGGTTAATTTTCGATAATTGAGTGCAGGAAATAATGAAAGAGACTATTAGCTTTTTAAGTGTCACCAAGAGTGAACCGGCTGTGTGCCTGCGAGGTGGGGCGGTAAAGCGCATGGCGAGTTAACTCGATGAACATGAGTTCGAGTTTCGGCAAGGAAAAACTTTTGCTGCTTAGAAACACTTTCGATGGTTCATGTAATATAATACTGCGGAGCCGTTTCAAATAATATGAGAAAACTAGCGTGCTCGTGCGAGAACTCTCGCATGTTAAACCCCATTTTCTTTTCTATTTTCCATTTCCATATTAAGCCTGTAATGTATGATTTTCTTCAAGACCCTTTTATCCTCCGTCACTTGTTCTATATGTCTCCTTGCAATTGATAACAATACAATACACCCCTGTCAATACAAACTATTCTTATACACGTTATTACCGAGCATAGAGTAACATCCGTGTAATTCAATCGCGTAGAATATCAAGTAATTAGTTTAATTTCAAAGTGCAATTCTTCGGGAAATCTTTAACGTTTCATTTTTTTCACAAAAACTGTTTCTTTGAGGAAAGTAAAATTACACTTAAATTTATTAAAAATATGTACTTTCATGTGATGTAAATATAATTTTTGTACACATATTATCCAAATATTTCAAATATATTTTAATTTTCTTAATGCAAATTTTTACTTTAGATCTTCACTTAAATTAATTGTATAAAATACTCATGTATTTCTACACTAATTCTGTGTAGATCTGCCAAATTTCGAAGTGGGGCACCCATAAATAACATTTAAAAAATAGTTTGTTCACCAGAGCACGTAGGCAGCCCGCTGCCCGCCGGACTCGCTGCTCGAACTACGGGGCATCAAGGACACGACGCATCGTGACATCCAAACATTAAGCAACCATGAGTCTTTTGTCATGTTATGAATCGCAGGAACACACGAACTGTCTGTAATGGAAGTCTTCTGGCGAAATGCGACTATTAAATTTATTTATAAACAACTGACACTGTTAGGGTCTCCCTGAAACAGAGCAGCCTTCTTTCTCAAGTATACTGAGACAGTTGTGTAAACAGGGGATCCGCGAAACGTATCTTGTTCTGTGAAGTTAGTTTCCAGAGATAGCCTTACAATAATATCTATAGTATTGTTATTTGCATTTTCTTAATACGAAAATCTTGAAAATTGCAGAAGTAGTATGCGACTGGGTTGTTACAACAAGCATTTTTGAGAAGTTTAACTTTGTTTTCCCTCAAGAAATGTTATATTATTGGAAAAACTAGTTTTCAGAATTCCTTTTCGTGACGAGCCAAGTGAAGTTTTTTCAAGAAAGTGAGAATTGACCATACTTGTTAATGCAGCAAATATGTTGGAGAGTGACAATGATGAATAAGCGTGCACTGCTGGTCTTGGTAAGTCATGCTCACCCGAACGTATCACCTGATGATAAAGAAACTGACCAAATAAGTTCGTCTTCTGTTTCTTCTGCTGTCTTCACACATCGTTTGCCGTCTTCTGCTCTCTTCACGAGACAAAAATAAAATTTGACGCTGGGAGTTTTCATTGTCCAGTGTGATTTTTTAGAAAATTATTCCTTCGTACTTGAAGATGTAATTAACTGCTGAGACTGCTGTGAATTAATGACTTAACTAATCTGCATCCTTTTGTGCTGTACTTCACAGATAATAAAGAATTTAAACATCGAAAAATAATTTCTTTTTCTGGATGGCTGAAACACGACTCGAATTCAATTCACCCTTTTCAGTGTAAACTCATAACACTTTTCAAGTAAGATTATAACAACGTTAACAGACGAATTTGTCGGATGGGGTCAGTACATAGTGTTACAAAACAATGCGAGTTTATACTTCCACAAAGATATCTTCAATGGAAGTGCTGAATGCCATTTCTTCGCTTCGCAACATCTTATGGAAAGGGAGCGTGCGATGGAGTGGGTGGGTGCGTGGGGGAGGCAACTATAAAATTCTCACTAAAATCTAGCCTTCAATACTGATAGAAACCTATTAATTTATCCAGGAAGTTATTTAAGTGGGCTGATGATAATGTGAAGAACAATCCATTTTTTTATTTAGCAACGTTAAACAATACTAAGAAAGAGGACTATTCTAACCGTGATATAATAAAAAAACGGATGAAGGCACAAAGAAAATACATAGTGTAATTTCCTTATGAAACAGTCATTAAACGATATTCTCTGTAAAGCGAAGTAAAATAAATATCAATTTAATTAACTGTATCATATACTCTTGATTCATCTAAACATTCCATCCGTTTAAAATCAAATTGAATCAATTTGACACTTTTGAATTTGAATCGGCTATAAGGGTAATATGTATATATCCGGCACGTAGCAAGATATGAAGGGATATTTCTATTTATTGCTTTGTAAAAGTATATTGATGGTAATCGTCAACTGTTCATTAGCACGTGCTTGAAGGGTGACGCTCTTGCAGACGCTGCAGCAAAACATGTACACATTTAATTGTATTTAATTTCTCAAGATCATCTTGGTGTCATACTTTGAAACTTACCATATTTACGTATAACTTTTCAGAAATTAGAATGCTATTTTTTCAAATTTGTAAACTGTCGAGTTTTGGGAGACCTTTAGAAAATGAAAATAAAATAAGTCAAAAAAATGCATTTAAAAAACAACGAATTCAATATATACATCAAACGAAAGAGAACCTTTTGTTCTTTAACGTTGCAAAATACCAAATTTATGTCACAATTACACGAGTTAAAAATGATTAACTTTAGCGATGCGTGCATTTTTCGAAAATTTTGAAAATTAATACCATCTCGAAAAATAGTTTTTGGGAAACAGTGAAAAACACGTGTTTCATATTTTTGCTTATACTCTCGAGAGAAGAAAGTGTGAAAATCTGGGTCATCAAGGTCAAATTTTCCTTAAATTTGTGCGACGGATTGTTTGTTGGTTGTTAATGATTCCGGGCGCGTCAATTACTGAGGTCATTTGTCCCGTAAGTGTTGTGGACTTTTTCCTCGGGAGGTGGCGGTGTACTTCCCCGTTAGATGGCGAGGTCGGGTGCGGACCTACCGTAGGCTAGCGGGGTTATCCCCAACCACGTATCCCACTAGCGGGGATGTGTGGTAGTGTAGTGCATGTTAGTGTAAGTCTATGTAAGAGGAGAGGATAGGACAAGGAAGAGGTAGGAAAGATGGCGCGCGGTCCGTGGCCCGTTTATTGTTCTGCTTCGGCATTCACCTGGTTTTGATCGGAGATACCACGGAGAACTACCAATCAGAGTAGTCGGCCTCTAGAATTCTCCTCCAGACAGCGACTGAATTCAACCTAACTGACAAGTTAGTGTCGAAGATCTCGCCACTAACGGGACTCGAACCTCGGATCTCACAGGTAACATCAGTTGATGCACTGAGCAACCACTCCCGGTAAATTTGTTCGATTTGGTGTGGAATGACCCATATGCGAAGTAATATAAGAGTAATATAGATTACGCATGGAGGCGGACCCATACAGTCCTCATCCACAAGGGCGGAGAGGGCGGGGACCTGAGCAACTGGTGGCCGATATCACTCACGCCTACAATTTACAAAACCGTATGCGGGTCTATTGTCGGATCGCCTTAGCGCTTGGACAGAGAGATAAGGGGCTCTAAGGCGCAAAAAGGCTTCCGACCGTTCGACGGCGTGTTGGAGCAAAACTACCTTCTGGGTATGAAACTCCTCGCTTGTCGCGGCCGGGAGAACCTGAGCCTGCCCCTGATCGACCTTTGCAACGCATTCGGTTCACGCCACACGCTGCATGTGGCACTGGGCGCGGCTGGGGTGGGGGTGCTGTTCCGTGCGCTCGTTGCCAGCTTTTCACGTTGGGGGGCGGGGCGACGGGGACCCCTAGCTGTAGCCTGCGGAATACGACAGGGCTGCCCTTTCTTGAAGTTATTATTTAACTTCGTGATAGACACGGGCCCTCGTTCCCTAGAGGCTAATGACGCAATGGGACCCCCGCCAGTGCTTGCCTACGCGGATGACCTGGCTCTGCTCGCATCGACGCCGGAAGGGCGCCAGGCCCGCCAGGCAGGAGGATGGGAACGACGAAGGCGACTATTTGGTGGACGGGTACGCGGAGGCTGAGTGGCTGGTGTGGCGCCAGACGAGGACCTTGACCTGGCGCCGCTGCCCCCGCCTCCGCTCTGGAAAGTGCCCCTGAGGGCCACGTGGGCGTGCGCGCTGATGCCTCACTGCCGCAGCCCTGCTCAAGCGGGTCGGCTGCCTTCGGGTCCGAGGGTCCCATCGAGGACGTCGCCGCTGCCTCTGCCTGCCCCCTCAGCGAGGCATCCCCGGATGCCATCCCCTACCAGCTTCTGAGCTACGGATGCACCGGGGTTCAGAAGAGGTACCCACTGGAGAGGGCGTCCAGAGCACACGGGCGGGCCAAATTGTTGGTGACATGTCCGCGGACGGTGACCCCCTGGAAGAAAGCCTAATAACGGCTATATCCCTGGGGCACCTCGTGCGTCACCTAAGTAGCTATATCAGGCGGCGTGAATTGCGCCTACGAGGCATATTTGCCTTAGCTCTGGGGGGAAAAGGGAGAAATTCTTATTACTGCGTCCGGTCCTGGGTTAACATGCGCCCGCCGGTGTACAGGTTAGTACATCCTACGCGTCTTAACTGAGTGCGGCTACTAAACAAATAGACTAATACACAGTACAGGTTTTGCTGCCGCAAGTGCAAATATCCAAACTCGGACATCCCCGTTATGGAAACCATAGCGCACGTCGTCTCGGCATGCCGCTGTCATTCCGCTACATGGATACGGCGTCATAATCGCGTCCTACAACACGACGCCACAGATGCTGGATGATGTTTGCTGTACGAGAACCAAGTCGTACAGCGGGGGGATAGGCCGGACCTGGTGGTTGCTAAAGGCCACACCGCAGCGGTTCGCGCAGGAACACTCGCCTCGGTAAGTGAGATGAAGATACAAAGATATTGTCACATACAGGCAGAACTCCTTGGTCAGCACTATCGGGCGGTTGAATACCTCCCTGTTATGGTAGGGTCCTTTGGTTGAGTATGGTAGGGTCCTTTGCTGTGGTACGGTAGGGTCCTTTCTTGGGGTATGGTAGGGTCCTTTGGTGAGGTAGGGTCCTTTGGTGATCCTATGGTAGGGTACCGACGCTGCTCTAAAGAAATTCTCCTCCGGCGACAGACTAAAGAAATTGCGTAAACGCCGAGGCAATATCGGGTAGCGTCGCGTGCTACTACGATCACATCGGCAGAGAGGACTTAGTACGATATGATGAGTACCGAGTCCGCCAGGCCTGGTGTACGACGCTCGGACGCCCCCGCTCCGCAACCGTCAAGTTACGGATTGTCGGGAGTCAATCGCCGATCACAGAGTCGCCACTCGTAGTGCCTGTGAAGTCGTAGGCTTCCGCGGCCGGAGTCATGTAAATGATCTTGGCTGTCCGGGAGACGCCGCGTCGAAGGCTGTGTTGCCAACGTTTCGACCATCATTTCGTGGTCTTCCTCAGGGCTGGTCTGCAGACAGACTGCCAACCTCAGGGTTGGCAGACCAGCCTTGAGGAAGACCACGAAATGATGGTCGAAACGTTGGCAAGGCGAAGGCTGTGTTGCCACCTAAAATTCAGGAAATAGCTAATTCGACAACATTACAATTATAGCTAGAAAAATCAAGGAAGTGTTATGAACAATTATATACAACATTTATGAAGTGAAGAAAGAGTGATAGGGTGGATTCTTTTAGCCACAATGTTTTCTTCACTTATTTTAAAAAAAACTTTCTCAACAGTAGAAACCCTCTAGTTTATGGATTTACTCCATGTTAAGAAGCACATTCTACATACATAATGAAGTAAAACTAGAAGCTTACTCTAAATCCTTATAATTGAGTTTCAAATAAAACAAAATCTATTCTCAATATTTCAAGGTCGTAGAGAAAGTACTCGGGCATAAAGGCTATTATTCAGTGGTAGAAATTACGACACTCGCTCCAGCGTCGCTCGTGTCATAAACGCAACTCGTGAATAATAGCCATCATTATGCGCTCGTTGAAGAATAAACTAGACTATATTATTCTTATATGGAGAAAGTTATGTAATGCTATGAAAAATTAATTTCGGAATTTCAAAGAAAATACCCTGATACCGAAAATTGTTGCTTTTGCTTTCTCGCACAGAAAAACCCTTATTGTCGGATCCAGGTACCGAAAAGGGGGAAAAATCATGTTTATGATGTCACTATTCCACCAAAAGTGTCAGCGGATTTTCTCCAAAATTGATATTCCACGATCAATCTGAACGAACTCGTGACTCTGGGGGTTGCAAAACCATATTTTTATTTTCAAAACCTCCTTTAATGTAAAAAAAGGTTAAGTGTAGTTTTGATGATTTGTTTTTCAAGTAAATTCCGAAAATCAAAATTAACCCAATGGGTGTCACTGCCTTAGCCTTCGTGCGGTCTGATATCATGTATTGTTCTATCCCCCTTCCGTTTCAGAGGAGCCAGCAAAAGTGCTGAGATCAACGTAAGGGGAAGTTGGGTGTGGATTGCCCGAATAATGAAAATATGACCCTCAACCATATTAAAGGTTTTAATTGTGGCCCTTGAAGACTTGCAAACTGAACACGCCTGGTATATATTATTGCACACATGAGTACAAGTGCTTCAAATAATGTCTCAATGTTTCTGGAAATCGTAAAACTTTTTTGTGAAACTGAGATGAAAATTTCGCATTTTCAGAAACATGATAGTTCATAAGTTGACAACACTTAATACACGTTAGGTTGACTTCTGCGCCCGTACTTAAAGTCATTTCTGCGTTGAATATTAATTCACGTTGTTTACATTGAAAACGAACAATCTTAAAATGGTTTGTGCTACAAAGTTTTACGGTAGGACGGTTATCTCCTATGTCCCAAGAGAAACAATTCTGACAATATTATATTTTCTACAACATAATTCCAAAGCCGAGAGCCAATACTTCCGGTTGCGATTAATTTCTTAGCAGTTTTGAGGAGCGTTCATACTAAACAAACATGTCCATCGGGGGAAAATGGAGTTAGCATTGCTGTAATACTGACGACGGTCAGCTGTATCTTCTGTCCTGATGTGGAGAAGGAAAAGGAAATATCCCTAATAATTTTACTTGTAAACATATGAGGTTCATGAAAAATCCAATATGTTCACAGCGTTATTGCAAGCAATAAAGAACATGTACGTGTATCCAATAACATGCCAAGATTCGTAATCACGTGACTGCTCATACTGCGTAGTTCATTCTACCTGTGAAGTCTTCACAATAGTGTCCTATTTTGTTTATTGAAGATTGGAATCTCAAAGACACAAAAACTTTGAGTACGGAGTACTCGTATTATGTGCAAGAACGTACAGAACATCAGAAAAGTAAAGCTATTCATTATTCAGAAAACAATGAAAGGGAAGAAGATTTATACAGTGAAAGTTATCCCACAGCAATCTTTTAGATTTTTTGAAGTTCTTGCATTGACCCTTTGAAAGTGGTTTTTCATTAACAAATATGGTAAAGTTTACCCTTCATCAGGTGTCACTTGAATGGGGTATACCATTGGCAAAGAGATATAATATAGCAGGTCTATTGACTGAACGTTTTGGAGATAAATGGAGAGAATTGGGGGAAAAGGATATAAGTAAGAGAATGTTTAACATGAAACATTATAAGTCAATAATTTGTGTGCAGACATTTCTCTTTTATTTCAAATTTATTTATTTTGTTCTATAAAGATAAGTTCAATTAACTTTATTTACATATGTGTATCTTTGGATCTGTATAATAATTATTCAAGTATATCCACATAAATTTAGTCAGGCGCGGTTCAAATATTCCTTTTACTCTCCTGTAAAATTATGGAAACAGCACTTATACGCTTTTGCCCAAACACGAGTCAATTCGTCGGATACTCCTGGCCTGGAATGGTATTCCTTTGTTCTTGATGGACCAAGAGCGGAAAATCAAACTGTAATGAATAGCAGAGAACTGAATTATGATTATGATTGTTCTGAAAATGAGCATGGTTGGCATATATAGATTTTAATTTCTTTTTAGTTCTTTACAATTTCTTTAAGGACAAAAAATGATTACATTAGCTACAGAAATTGTTGTAGTAGTTTTGTCTATTTGGAAAAATAAAATATTTACATACAAACTGCAGTAATAGTTAAGTATCTAGGTCGTTAAGTAGATGTTTTTGTCCCGAGGGCGACATCCAATCCCTGGGGTCTCTGGCCCGAGGTGTTGGATGTAGCCTGAGGGGAAAAACATCTAGTAACGCCCGTGGTACATACAAAATTTTATGGTTTACTAGTTCGTTGAAATCATGCGTTGTAATCGTCACTTGTCAATATAACGTCAGATAAACAAAACAATGTGAATCTAATTACTATTGCATACTCGTTGGATTGATTTGTTCGTACCAAATGAAAGTATATTGTGAAGTTCCTGCGAAAAATCTCGCAAAAGCTAAAAGGCAAAGGACAGTGAAAAGGAGATAACTTGTCCACAAACAGTGTTTCGCTGTTTCTGAAAAATCTGATTTGATGAACAAGTTATTTGCATGAACGCTCTTCATTTAATATCATCTGATTCCTCAAAAAATTTACTACGGATTCAATAAAAGAAAAAGATATTTTCACCGTATAACTTCTTCAATTACTTTAAAAAACCTATGCTCGCAAAAGTTTTTCCATGATAGCCTACACTAATTTAAACTTATTTGATTAAAATTTTGGATAGTAGCGACCAATTTTTTCTTACCGTCTTGAAGACAAGATATTTTACTTTCATTTAAAGTATTTGTCAGGGGTACTTCACCGGGTCGATCTAACGAACATACTATCTTATGTTATTGACAACTCGAGTACTCCTTGGCAATACTGGCATCTACAACTTGTGCTTCGAAAGGAAATGTATATTTACAGTCCTGAGATTTACTGGACGTATATTTACAATCGATAAACAAAAAAAAGCGGATATATTATAAGTTCTCTGGATATTACCGAGATTGAAAACCACTAAGCAGATCGGGTGACTGAACTAGAATCTGCCCCCCCCCCCAAAAAAAATCTGCAAAAGTATTTGTTCCAACTGCACATATTTTCTCGCAAATATTTTAAATTTGCAATTTTTGAAAAATTCAGATAGTTCAACGAGACCCGTACAATTCTTTTAAGCATCAGTGGAAAACATGCAGCGGTTTTTGAAAAAAAGTTAAAAAGAAATTAAAAATTGCGTATATTTTGCGCAAAATTACACGAAAACTTCAACATGACCTTATTTTAAGATAGTCTTTAAAGAACAGATTTCACAAAGGAAAAATCTTTATCTTCAATAAAGTAGTTGTATCAAGACATCTAAAAAATTGCACTTTCACAATTTTAAAAAAAATATTCTCTTAAGCTTCTTTTACGCTATCCGAGCGCAAAGTTTAATTAACGGTGTGGACCCATTTTTCAGAAAATGTTGAAAATGTTTGCGAGGTGTCTTGTAAAGTATTGTAACAAACAAAATATCCGTTTAAAACTCCCAAAGCCTCGAGTTCGATGAGATCGATCGGTGAATATAAATTTTGGAGAAAATAGGCTGAATGGTTTAGGTGTTAGCGTTGACCACAGACGGACGGACAGACACACGTTTTGCTGTCAATTGACTTTTTGGTGTTAAGGGCCCTACAAAACATTAATTCTGGCTACAACACGTGTTAAGGGAAGTAATATACAATATAAAGGAACCATATTTATCCTATTTTTCGTTACGCAATAAGAATTTTTTCTGTCGAAAATTCGCAGTTTTCCAGCGCACGACTACATAACTTTCTCTTTTTACGAAGTAAACGCAATAACATAAAAAAGAAAGTGCAAACATGAATGTATGCACCACAGTGCAATGGCTTGCCGTGCAAGCGTTCTTATGTAATTCTTCGTAATGGCTGCCATTGCGTTTGTGGGTCGGCCACGGGCAGCCTTCACCCCAACCTTGCTCCCCCACCGCTCAGCTGGCGGTTCCTCCTCCTCGCCCAACGCCGCCGCCTCGCCCCCGCCACCCTGCCCCTGTCGTTCCACCGTCCCCGCCGCCCGCGCAACACCCCCCCCCGCTGCCCCCCGCCACCGTGCGCCTACGAGCAGCGCCCAGCTGACGAACGCCAGTCCGCCAGTCGCTGAGACCGCACGCCCGTGCTGCAGGGGGCAGTGTTCCAAATTATGTAACGGCCACAGGCTCAGTGGGTCAAATACCCATTGTCATGAATGTGTGTGTGTATATATATATATATATATATATATATATATATATATATATATATATATATATATATATATATATATGCTGTTTTGTTTGTACGAGCAAAAACCAAATCTGTAGATCGTTTACAGGTGCAATTTTTTTTTTTATAATTCATCAGCGAAATTTTCATCTCGCAAACGTTGCTAGCCAAGCGTTGTTCATTTGTCATTCAACTATGTGTTATGAAAGAGAGTGGTACACATTCTAGAGCTCAAAACGCGTGCACACTATACTACTCCTTCATAGGACTAATACAGTTTTTACTGTTCTTTGACAAAAAATAAAACAAATCAATACCAAAACTCAATTGGTCATCGGGAAACGGCGGCCTGCTCAACTTATAGACCTGGAACCAGCTAGAAATTGCTATAGTACATACTTTACAGTATCATTTGTAACTGTTATGGAATATTATAATAGTAGTACTTAAATCTGCGGAGCGTTTCCAACAACTAAGTTTTTTTTCTACACAGCGATTCAAACGTTTTCTTAGCTTTAGCAAGCGATTTACGTTACCGTTACACTATCAGTCTCACGAACACAACCTTTCACACATTAAAAAATATTGGAATATTTCTATTTTCAGTTAAAAGAGATTCAGAGATATTCATTTATATTGTTTCAAGGTCTAATTTTAAAGAACGGATTTCAAAAAGGAAAAATCTCCATCATCAATATTGTAGTTTATCGTCGTTAAAATTGTGCTTATTTGAAAATTCAGAGAGAATACTAATAGGACCAGAACCATTTTATAAGCATACTTTGTTCTATAAGAACAAAAGTGGAAAAGCATACAGAAGTCGAATATGTGAGCTATTCTTTTAAATTGTCGACATGTATTCGAAACTTGTGCAAGTTTTTGAGCAATTTCGTAATAGAATATGTTTGCTGAAACACGTATGAAGTGACATATAATAATAATAATAATAATAATAATAATAATAATAATAATAATAATAATAATAATAATAATAATAATAATAATAATAATAACAACAACAATAACAACAACAACAACAACAACAACAACAACAACAAGAAACCTGGAGCGGTAGCTCAGTGCATCAACTGATGTCATTACAACGCCTCTGACCGGGAGGTCCAAGGTTCGAGTCCTGACGGCGGCGGGATTTTCGACACTAGCTTTTCGGCTAGGTCGAATTCAGTCGCTGTCAGGAGGAGAATTCTAGCGGCCGGATGCTCTGATCGGTAGTTTTCCGTGGTTTCTCCGATCAACACCAGGCGAATGCCGGAGCAGTACCCTACCAAACGGGCCACGGACCGCGCGCGATCTGTCCTTCCTCTTCCTTGTCTTATCCTCTCCCTTTACACACACACACACACACTAACATGCACTACACTAGCACATATTCCGGGAGATCGGTTGGGAGCTTAGAGCTTGTCCCGGCTGGTGCGGTGCCCCGCAGGTGGGAGAGTCCTGGTTAGAGGGAAACCCCACTAGCCGACGGTAGGTCGGCGCCGGATCTCGCCATCCAGCGGGGGAAGATCACCGCCATCTATCCCGCGGAAAAAAAACATGCACTTCGCTAACGGGACTAATGACCAAAGCGGTTGAAGCGCCCGGAAACACGAAAAAATCAATCAATCAATAACAACAATAAGAAGAAGAAATCTTTCTAGGTGTGAGAACAATTCTTGTCACAGGAAAACCTTCTCTCCAAAATGATAAAAACATTAAATATACTTTGACATACATGCTACTGTAGGTTTCGAAATTCCATTAGGAAAATTCCGAGCGTGATTATTTCCTCTCGGCCACATTAAAGTTGAGCGCATAAGTTAGTTACATGCCACGGTGACCCGAAACGGGCACCGCCACCACCATACAACGCTGACGTCACTGACCTAAAAAGAACGAGTGGTAGTACAAGAGAACATGTTCACTACCATCATTGGTAACCGATACGCAATACTATAATAGTACTTGAAAACGCATAAGTGTGTCCAAAAACGTTAAAAAAAAAGGTTGAAGTCGCCATGCGCGAAACCGTTACGTTTTTCACTCCAATAAGATATTGATGCAAACATCACGAACACAATTCCGATGCAAACATCACGAACCCTACGCAACGCATTGCGAAGCGCATGCGAAATATCTTTCGCGCACGCCATGTTAAATAATAGCATCCACCACACGTGCGTGTGACAATTTGCTTTCGCTAACTTATATTTTCCAGGCAGAGATTCAAACTCAGGTTCTTAGGATTAACGCGCCACTCACATTAAAAATCACATCACCAAACTTCACGACGTTTTAAAAAACAAAGTTTAACATTTGCACTTTCGTTAAAATTTCAAATTCTAGTTTTAAAGAACGCATTTCATTAAAAAATTCTAGTGGTCCCGCAACAGCACATACTTTCTCGAATTATTTGTTATAACTACGCAACGTTATAATTCTACATGAACCTGAAATATTTTTTCAATCAGCAAAATAATTTTTCCTCCCCCCGGGAATTCGAACTCAGATTCTTAGAGATACAACGCCATTCAGTTTACCCCTAAACCACCTGCCTCAAATCTAAACTCAAACACCTTAAAAAAGTTGAATATTTGCATTTGCAAGTCTGAACATCAGAAGGATTTCAAGGATTTACAGTATTTCAAGATCTAATTTTAAAGAACAGATTTTATCAAGAAACTAGTGTTGCTACAACAGCACATATCGTCTCCTATATTATTTCAGTAGTATACGTACCTTTTGCGGCTCTCACACGCAACCAATCTTTTTAAATGAGGTCTCTAAAGAAAGCGTGATCGCGAATCGCGTGATTCTTCGGGAAAAAATTGGTAATAATTCTGAAAGGGGTGGGATTAGAAAAAAGAAAGAAAAGTACGTGTCACCTATTTCAAACCTAGAACTCATAAAAAAGTTTCAAGTCACTAATAAATGGTGATGTTTTGTGAGTGTGTGATTTGACGTGGAATGACTCGTATATCTCGTATGTATACGAGAAAGTATAAGTCAATAACAATAGTAGGAGGGCTTTGAAAAATACTAGCTACAACAACGTACTTTCTTACATGATTTACAGCTTTTCCAATTTTCGAATATACAAAGAGTTCAATGAAAATGAGACCTGTGCCACTTTGTCCTTTGCTCTATGCCATAATTTAGTTTAATGCAAAAATGCGTCATAGATTATGAAGTTTTAAATTGGTGACTTATTTGCAATTTTAGAGTTCACCGGAAATGAGACTATCACCAATTTTTTACCGTCCTTTGATACATACGAGAACAAATTTAAACAAAAAACTTAGTGACGCTTTTGATTGATTGAGTTTTCGTGTTTCCGGGCGCGTCAACTGCTTTGGTCATTAGTCCCGTTAGTGTAGTGAATGTTTTTTTCTCGGGAGATGGCGGTGATCTTCCCCCGCTGGATGACGAGATCCGGCGCCGACCTACCGTCGGCTAGTGGCGTTTCCCCCTAACCAGGACTCTCCCACCAGCGGGGCACCACCCCAGTCAGGACAAGCTCTAAGCTCCCGACCGATCTCCCGGAATATGTGGTAGTGTAGTGCATGTTAGTGTAAGTGTGTGTGTAAGGGGAGAGGATAGTACAAGGAAGAGGAAGGACAGATCGCCTGCGGTCTGTGGCCAGTTTGGTAGGGTACTGCTCCGGCATTCGTTTGGTGTTGATCGGAGAAACCACGGAAAACTACCGATCACAGCAGCTAAATTCGACCTAGCTGAAAAACTAGTGTCGAAAAATACTACCGCCGTCAGGACTCGAACCTAGGACCCCCCCCCGGTTAGAGGCGCTGCAGTGACATCAGTTGATGCACTGAGCTACCGCCACCGGTGTGACGCTTTTGAAAAAAAAATGTTTGAAAAATTAAAAATCTGACCACATTTCATACAAAATTACACGAAAACCACACGTCTTTTCAAAAAATTATACATGACCTTATTTTAAGATCTGTTTTGAAAGAATAGATTTCATTAATGAAGAATATCTATCTTCAATATTGCAGTTGTAGGAGGGCGACGAGGGTTTGAACTTTCTTAATTTTGGAAAAATCAGGATTTCAACGAACGTGAGGCCTGTGCCATTGTTTTAAGCGTCCTTTACGCTACCCGAGGACTTAAATAAAAAAACTTGCATGTAAATAAAAAATAATTTATCCTATTCAAATTCGTGAAGCTTTGATTTCGTTCAGATCGATATATCAAGGGAATATCAAGTTTGGAGAAAATCAGCTGAGAGGTTTAGGCGCTAGCGTTGATCACAAACGGACAGACGTTTAGCTGTCAATCGATTTTTCGGTATCAAGGATCCACAAAACACGGATTCTGACTGCAACACGCGTTAAGCGAAGTAATTTATTATGTACAGAAAAATGATTTATTCACTTTTTCTTTACCAAGACCCGACAATATAGAATTTTTGGTCGAAAATTTGAAGTTTTCTGGCACACGATTGCATAACTTTCTCTGCTTACGAAGTAACAGCGTGAAAGTTAACGAGACATTACTCCCGTGCTAGAGCTGTTTAAATTGTATAGCAAGTCAGAGTGTTGCAACGTGCTTTGTGTGATCGAAATTTAATTCAATTTTTGTCCTAGAGCATGTCACACCAGTTTATATACATAGTTCAGTTACCCCCACCTCCATTGAAAGTGAAATAAATTCTTTATTGTTTCCACTTTTTGAAATACTCTAATCAATGGAATAGGAAAAGAAAACTCTCCAAGATTATTCTTAGGATTTATTCAGAATATGATCAAAATCAGACTATGATCAAAAGTGATCAAAATCTCTCGCCAATTCGCTCCATACACACACATCCGCCCTTTGAATATTCTTGAGAAAATTGCCTTTTCAAACCTGCCACTGGTGTTCAGGACCCTGAGTAAAAAAAGCATGTGAAACTGAGCATCCGCTGGCACTGTTACGGATTCCTGCTTACAACGGCGTGTGACTCCAAGCAACTGCGCTGGAGACAAAATCTTCCATTATTCACTTTGGGCCATGTGATGGAGCTTCTCAAAAGATTATATGAATTCACACTGCAGGTGCCGCGGATAATCTGTTCGCCGGGTTGCCTAATCTGGCCCCACTTTAGGCGCTTTGCAAACAAATGTTCACTTCTTTTTTTTTTATCTAGGGCTTTTATCCAGCCGACAGCGGGTTACCCTTTACGCCCCGATGGGACGCATATTCGACCATACGCTAGACACCAACACACTTGCGGGCTCCTCTGATCTGGGGTCAGCAGAACGCGAGACCCTCCGCGACAACACATACATAGGGACATCAAGGGACAAACAGCCATGCCCAAGGCGGGACTCGAACCCGCGACCCTTCGGACCGAAGCGCTGAGTCGTCGCTCTTAGCCACCTCGGCCATCCAGGTCAGCATGTTCACTTCTTACCTTAAATTAAAATAAGCAGCATCAAAGAAAGGCAATGTGCACTCTCAGATTAACGTAGTTAGGCGTATGGGAAATACATTCCCTGCCATCAGATTTTAAACTATGCTGGGTAACAACTGTTTTGAAACATTTTTTTTTCTCTGAACTTGTTTAAAGATTAGAACACAATACACCGAATGCAAAACATGAAGCAAACGAGGCCTTGAAAAGCCAAGGGAGCTAAGTACCAATAATGCTTTTAATTCTGGAAATGAATAAAGACTATGAATTTTTATTTTTGACATACAACCAGAGCCTTCTCTAGGTAGATATTACAACGTCTTCGAAGGTGTTTTTAACAACACTCTTTTAACTACGTATGGCACCGATCTACACCCTCAAAACATTCGTTTCGATCATTTTGGTACTTAGCTTCTTTGGCTTTGCAAGACCTCAATTGTCATTTAAACTTGAGTTTTCAATAAATTCAAAATATTTTTCCTAACCTACGGTGCTTCTTATAGTTTTTAATTGATGATTGATGTGTTTGTAGGAAATAAGTTACATTATTACGTAATATTTACCAATGATATGCTGTTCCACCACCTCTAGTTTTCATTGGATGATGTTTTCGGGCACGTCAACTGCTGGCCATTAGTCCCGTTAGTGTTGTTTTTCGCAGGACATGGTAGTGTTCCTTCCGCGCTGGATAGTGAGATCCGACGCTGACCTACGTTTTTATACACGTCGTTTTGCAGAGAGTACTTCCAGGTATCTCTCCCAGCGGAGTATCACCCCAGCCAGGACAAGCCCTAAGTCACTGACCCCTGTTAGTCTCCCGACATGTGTGGTAGTGTAGTGCATGTAACTGAATGTGTGTGAGCGTCAGTGTGTGTAAGGAGGGAGGATTGGGCAAAGAAGAGGAAAGAAACATCGCGCGCCGTCTGTAGGCCGTTTGTTAGGGTATGCTTTGGCATTCCCTGGTATTGGTCGAAGTAATCATGGAAAACTACCGATCAGAGTAGCCGACCGTTAGAATTCTCCTCCAGACAGCGGCTGAAACTAGGTATGTAGCCAGCTTCGAAAAGCCATCATCGTCGCGACTCGAACATGACGACCTCTCGGTCCAAGTCGCTGCAGAGTCAGCGGCAATGCTGGTTCTGAGCTAAACTCAGCCGTTATATCTAGTTTTGTTAAGTTCAATTAATACCTTTTCGCATTTTCCCCAAAACATTAATTTTCGACTCTGGTTGTAAGAAATACGCATCCGATAAATACATTCGCATTATAAAAGACCGCTAGGATAGTTTGAGAATGTCTGAGAGGAAGTTGATGACGTCAGCATAAGCCCACATTCCGGACACTGCTGAGTCAGGAGACGCGATGCGTGATTCAGATGAGAGGGTATCCTATTACTATGCAGTAGCAAACCGTGAATCCAAAAGGAAAACGGGCACTGACAATTTGTTCTAGTCAGTGGCGGCTAGTGACTTCACTAATTGATGAAGTAATGTCAAGAAAATCCGCCCTCCTTCCACAAAATGCATTTATCTATCCAAAAAAATAAATACTCAGTTTGGAAAAATTTACCATTAGCGAAAATAAAGGTGGAACTATTTCTTGTTCGTATTCCTCTTTCCCGATTCGGTGCTAATGATTAGACAAATGAAATTAAATATATTTTAAATGGTGGCTAAAGGAACACCAATCATATTGAGTATATCAGGTTTTGAATTTTCACACACGCGGATTGTCTGGGAATTTCGTATCTTTACGAACATCCAAATCTGGCACTTTGTACAAAGTATTTTTATCTTCTTCATTTATCAGTGAAAACGGTATTTTCAGTAAAACACACGAAAGCATACAACGGTAATGCATTTCACAGAACATGTTAATGGTACAACTGGAGTTTTGAATACCCCTAAAACAAATTGGAGCTGTCCAGAATCCGTCAGCTGATCATCAGAAACTGTCTATCGACCTGGCATAAACAATGCCTACTAGAGAACCCCAGAAAGCTCACGGGATGAGAAAAGGGGGCAGTCACATGACCTGCGTATCACATCATAGATTAGCCCTAAGTTAATTTGAATGTAATTATTGTTCATTTGCATTTATAATGACGCAACATCGAAAATAAAGTTGATAATTGAATACCATAAGTTCACACACTACATATTAAGTACGTTCTAAATCTTCTCTACCGACGGTAGTAGAATATTTTCCTGGACCGCTTTAGACCAGAACAAAAATAACATGACAAGACTGTTGACTCCATGGAGAAGTAACTTATTCAGTGAATGCCTGCTTAATTTATGCGGAAACAATTTAATGGTGGGGAATTGTGGCAACAATGACAAATAATCTCACCCAGAGTTCATCCAATATTATTTTAGATGCCCATATTTAAAATAGTATCGTAATTTGTTGCTCAGTACTATAATTAGAGTACACCTATTTTCCCAGCAATGGATTCATTAATTCAATCCATAAAGACTATTTATAAGACGGTACGATTTATAGTACCATCGTCATGTGCGTGCCAATTTACAGATAACGGAAATGCCTTTTTACAACGTTTGGGTTCATAATATCTCGAAATGAGAACCACGTGTAACTCGGTAGTTGTATTAATTTATTTTATTTCATTATTTGCAACAAAAACAGCTTCGATTGAATTTTAAAGAAGTAGAATATGCCAACGTTTTCTTGAATCCCGGAAACCCTCACTTGTCTCTCTTCCCGTACAAAATTGAATTATGAATAAAAGTTGTAACAAGGTTGTTGGAAACAAAAATTGCTCATAAACAATGAAAACTATCTGCATCGGCAAACGAGTTAAAGATTTGATTTTATAGTTGTACTGACTAAATAACTAAATCCCCGTCCTCCCGCATGTAGCAAAATTAAATCAAGAATCTATGCACGCATGAAACATTTGAGTTTCTGTTTAGTAGGACGTGTATATGAGGGTTGCACAATTTTCATAATTCATGTATGTAAATTAATGAATGTGTTACGGAACTTAAGAGACATTACGAATATTGAGTTCTTCTATCGTCTTTTCAATTTTGCAACGCTCACTGAAGGCCCACACGCGACGTATGCAATATAACTGTGTATGCAATGTAACTGCCGACCCGTTGTCACAGGAGCAAGACACGGGCGTTCTAAACCCACGTTTCAATTTCGATCCCGGCTGGCGGCGGTTAATTTTTCGAATGGTGGAAAATCCTGTGTGCGATGTCACATTTGCGGCACGAATAGAAACCCTGATCATGGCAAAATTAAATCCTTTCAGTAATATACTGCCCCTTCGAGACATCAAGTTCGGACCATATGTGGTAAACTAAAACCGTCGAAGTTCCTGTAGAGTCGTAGGTAAGATTTAAAGGGGGCATGGGCCCAAAGTACGGGTGCGGAACACGGCCAAATGAACGTCTGCCCGCAAAGAATCTCAAAGGCAATTAAAAAATAAAAGCAGGCTGCACTCTGTTCAGTGTTAAACTCGTGAGGAGGAAAGTACACCAACTCGATACCAATGATGTGTACGGTTCACAGGGCTATGATGGAGGGAGATGTGATGTGTAGTGTTGATCAACGTAAATCTTCCCTTATTTATATATACTCGTACATGTATGTACCAGAAATACTTTGGAACGTTTTTTTTTTTTTTTTCAGTTGTTGCTCGAATACTTTTGTGAGACCAGGAAACATAGAAAGATTCACGATGCAAAATATTACCCCAAGATTTTGTTACAAAATGTGTTTTTTTATAATTTGCAATGCATCTAGACATTGCAGGCATTGACGCTGCTGATGAGCAGGGCGGTCAGGGTTCAATGGGGTATCAGAGATGGGGCTGCGACCTAGAGAAACATTGGCAGCCAATGTCATTTATTTATTCATAAATTATTTGTTTATAAATAAATAAATAAATGTTAACTCCCATACCACTGAGGCCGGATCTACGAAATATTAAGGGCCTTTTCCTCAATGATTACCTCGCTTGACGATAACAATAATAAAATATTGGTTAAAAAATAATATCCCAAGATAATTATTATTAGAAAACTTAAGAAAATAATATAGAAAATTACAAAAATTTAAGGAATTGCCAATTCACTAAAGTATCTTGCAAAAAACGCTCACTTTCTTTCTGTATTCAAAATTAAAGTAGTATATGGCTTAGAATAGGGTTCATAGAATCTTGAAAATGTGCACAGAATTCACTTCTCCCCATGGCACTTCACACACAGCATTTAACTTTTTTTGACGTAAAAATAAATACATAAAAAATAAAAGAATCTTCATTGAATACTTCGCGAAGTGCGATTATACGAAATATTTTGTGAAAATTATACTCTTTAGATCTGATACAATTCGTGAACAATAGAATGAATTTTATTACTCATAACCTGAGTCACTCTATGTAACATGAACTAAGAATTTTTAACGATTGACAATAACGCTCTGAATAAGAAGTATCATATTCACCACTGTAACACGATACTCTTCGATACACGGATCATACTTTCTGTAATTGAAGATGAAATTTATCACGACTTGCTGGAAAAAAATCTTCTTGGAACATACAGCCTGACGTAGAACTAGTGCTGCTACAACAGCACATACCGTCTCGCATTATCTGTAACTTTTTAAAATTCAGAGAGTCCAATAAAATCGAAACATGAGTCATTTTTTAAGCATCTTTACTTTATCCAAAGACTAGATATTAAAAATTGTAACGAAAATAGTCATCACAATGTACAAATTATTTCAATTATTAGAAATGCGAACACCGACACATTAAATAATACACGGATGTATACATCGTTTTCTAAAAGAAAAATAAAATTATTCATAGACTACTTGCTACAGGAATCACTAGACACTGTTTACAATGCTGTACAATGCTGTTTACAATGACAAATATAGTTCATTTTTTGGATGCTTTATTTCACTTTATCACGTGCTTTCCTATTAAAAAAGACATTTCACGGAAAACCAATTCTTGGATAACACGAAGAATCAAAGAATCAAGTAAAACCAAATGAGCACTTTATTTCGTTTCTATATTACAGCGTATCTCATTATTTCCGCCTGTTTTTTCAAAAATACAAATCTTAGTTAAGAAAAGCCAAAAGGCAGGCTAAAATCATGAAACACGATGCGAGTATTTTGAATTCAAATACGAATACGTAAACGATATGCTCTCGACGATTCGAAATGGAAGAACAGTTCTCTTTCAGGATGATACGAATATTCTACGCAATAAACAAACCATAATTAGTACAATATCACATGTTTAAAACTAGTTCCGTATTGACAATTTAATAATAAACGAAGGAAAACGTTTTCAATGTAGTTTTCTATTCAAATAAACAATCGAATGTGCATTGAATGTGAATGATGTGCATTGGCAGATTAAGGTAACATAATTTACTGATCTATCAATTCATTCAAAACTACAAAGGAATATTCTTATACATGAATTGAAAACAAAAACTAGAGGTGCAACAGAATGGCATAGACTTTCTTGTAGTTTTCTAATTTCCTTGGTGTGGACTGCTTCTGTACAGTCTTATTCCTTCTTGCCTGCTTCCATCTATTGCGGCCATAAGAATTTTTTTTGGGGGGGGGGAATTTCGCAATTTTTCTGTTTCCAAATAGTAGAACCTAAATTATATTTTAAAAATATTAAATAAGGATATAACGTCTTCCTAAATAGCAATTTTTATTGAAACATTTGAAGCCGCTTCCAAGAAAATACGATTAAGCATTACTGTAAATGCAAAATTTGAAGCTCTTTTTCACAGGAATCTATTGAGTTTACCAAAAAACTTCATTTGAAACCATTTGAAGTACTTCCACTTACAAATGCAATAATGTACACAAATCGATGGAAATGTGTACATTAATGGCGTGAGAGATATTTCAAAAAAACTACATTTGTGTAATTTAAAAAAAAGGATACAGCAAAATGAACATTACGTCATATTAAACAGTGCAATTAGCACTAACTATTGGAAAATTTTGAAGAAAAAATTTGAAGCCATTTTTGAGAAAATGCCGTTTGAGCGTTTCTGAAAATTCGGAATTTGGGGCTCATTTTTACGAAACACTATTGAGTTTTCGAGAAACTTTATTTGACATTATTTAAAGCACATGTACTCATAAATCTAATAAATTGAAGAAATTGCCTCTAGTGTAAATATTTCCGATGTGAGAGACAAGTCAAAAAAATACATTTTTGTAATTTTTGGAAAAACAAAAGAGTAGAGCAATATGGCGTTTCTGTCATGGTATAGGGTTCGTTTGGCACTAACATTACCAAAACTTAAAGAAAAAATTTGGGGACGTTTTTGAGAAAATCTTGTTCTTGTAATTTTTTAAAATTGCAAGTATTGCAAGAAACCTAATGAAATTTAAAAAATATCTACATGACCAAATTGAAAGAACTATTTATAGACAATAAATTTCATTTGAAGGAAAAATCGCTGTCTTCAATTTTGTAGTTGTAAGAAGACGCCGAAAAAATTCAAACTTTAGGAATTTTCGAAAATTCAGTTTTAACCGTGAAAATGGGACCTATGCGACCTTCATAAATGTGTTTTACTCTATTATTAAAAGAAATTTAAAGAAAAAATTTGGCGCCGTGTTTGAGAAATATTTGAAAATGTTCAGGGGCTTCATGTAAAGTACCTCCAAATTTTAAAGAATGTTTTTTAAAATGTCAAAGCTTCAACTAGTGCCAGATGGACAGGGGTTTCTTCAATTTGGAAAAGATCGTACGTGTGGTTTAGGCGCTAGGTTTGTTCACATACGACAGACAGGTGGATAGACGGACGGACGTTAAAAAAAAAACAACACTTTTCGGTATCAATGGACCCCAAATTGTGTATTTCCGTTGAAATCTCGAAATCGATTTTCTGCAGCATTAAATACTTTTTCTATACTTCGTATATTACTCCCGTATATAGGTATGTATACGAGAAAATAATAAATTCATTCTACTGCGCGTTAAGAATACTTTTAAATTCAGTCAACATTGATTCTGCACGTTCTGTATATTTCGCGAATGTTCATTCTCGCCTGAGATATGGCATAATATTCTGCGGACACATCCTAAAACTCGCACACTAATAATTTACAGAAAAGAATTGTTCCAATAAGCAAACCTCATACACGTGATTCTTGTAAGCTAGGAATTCTACCATTGCTTGTCTCTTGATTTACGAATCAGTGTTTTTTGTCGAAAACGACTTACTCAAGGGCGGAAACATATTTTCAACAAATACAGATTTCTATGATTATCATACTTGACGAAGTAGTCATATTCATCAAGCGTCAGTATGAAAAATCCATCTCGATCAGGTTTTTGTCCAGTTTCCCTGATCCATTGAGCAAATGCTGAGATGGCCCTTTGATTTGCTTCTGGACGTAAATGTAGCTTCACTATGCGCACGTTTTGTTGAACTTTCCTTTGCTTGTAGTGGTAGTAGAGCTTAGGGTGAGTTTCTATTTTGTTAACAATACAGAAAAATCAAGTCTGTTCGTTTCTTTACCGTTAAAAATAAGTTTTCTATAATTTGGCAACGAAAATATCTAGTTTTTGAAATGTTAATCTCTCGCTTTTTAAATTTGTTATTATTATTATTATTATTATTATTATTATTATTAATCTTTCAACTATTAATAGTTAAATTGTTGGGAAGGTATTCTGAAACTCAAGAAAGCGTGCGCAGATGATTTTCTCCCCCATACGTCACATACAGTTTTTGACTGTTTTTGACTAAATAAATAAAAAATTCACTACAATACTAATAACGCTACAACAGCACATACTTTCATACATTATTCCCAAATTTGCAATTTTAGAAAATTCAGAGAGTTCATCGAAGTGCGATCCGCGTCACTCTTTTAAGCGTCCCTTCTTCTATATTTCCCGTGGAAAGTTAAAAAAAAATGGAGCGGTTTTTGAGAAAATAATTTTTTGCTGTTTTTAATAATTGGAACGGTTTGTAATAAATTGCATAAATTTCAGACACAAATTACGCGCAATTTGCTCGTTTAAAACAAATATAGTTGACCTTTAAAGAACTGGTATTTTCCCGGGAGAGTTAGCCAAAAATGGGACAAGTACCAAATTTCTACCGTCTTTTGATACACAAGAGGAGACGATTTGACGAAAACATTTGGTTTCTGAGAAAAAATTGTTTAAAAAAATTAACTAGAGGTGCTACAGAATGGCACAGACTTTCTCGTAGCACATTTTCTAATTTCCTTGGTGTGGACTGGCTTTAAGATCCTGCTCCATTCTCTGGCCAGATGACATCTATCGTCGCCCAAAGTGCTTTGTTTGACATTTTCTCAACTTTTCGCTTTCTTAATAGTAGAACCGAAATATTCCTTCAAGAATGTTAAAAAAGAGTAAAACCTCGCCCAAAATAGAATATTTTATTGAAAATTTTGAAGTCTTTTTTGAGAAAATGGAGATTAAGCATTACTGTAACTACGAAATTTAAAACTCTTTTTCACAATAATCTATTGAATTTTCGAAAAACTTCATTTGTTGTCATTTGAAGCACTCCCACTCACAAATATAAAATGTATACAAATCGATGGACATGTGCATATTAACGGCGTGAGAGATATTTCAAAATATTTACATTTGTGTAATTTTTGAAAAAAACAAAAGAATACACCAAAATGGACTTCACGTTATCTTAAACAGTAAAATTAGAACTATCCAATGGAAAAAATTGAAGAAAAAATATGGAGCCATTTTTGAGAAAATGGCGTTTGAGCGTTTTTGAATAAACGGGAATTTGAACTCATTTTCACAGAAAACTGTTGAGTTTTCGAGAATCTTTATTTGACATTATTTAAAGTACATGTGCTCTTAAATCTAATAATATGAATAAATTGCCTCCTCTGTACATATGACCGACGTGAGAGGCAAGTAAACAAAAATATATTTTTGTAGTTTTTGAAAGAACAAAAGAATAGAGCAATATGGCGTTTATGTGCATCTTATACAGTTTATTTAGCACTAGTCATACCAAAACTTTAAAGAAAAAATTTGCAGCCGTTTTTGAAAAAATCTTGTTTGTGTAATTTTTTAAAATTGCAAATATTGCACGCCATATTGCGCGAAATCTACTAAAATTTTCAAAAATCCTACATGACCTTATTAAAAGAACTGATTATGAGCAACAAATTTCATTTGAAGCAAAAATTTCAATCTTCAAATTTGTAGCTGTAGGAAGACGCCGAAAAATATTCAGACTTTTGTAACTCTCGAAGATTCAGAGTTAACCGCGAAAATCGGACAGATGCCACCTTTATATGTGTATTTTACTCTACTCTTACAAGAAGTTTTAAGAAAAAAGTTGGAGCCGTTTTTGAGAAAATTTTGAAAATGTCCGGGGGCGTCATGTAAAGTACACCCAAATTTTAATGAATGTTTTTCAAAATTTCAAAGCTTCAACTAGAGCCAGATGGACAGGGGTTTCTTCAGTTCGGAAAAGATCGTACGTGTGGTTTAGGCGCTAGTAGTGTTCTCAGACGGACCGACACACAGGCAGACAGACAAACAGACAGACAGACAGACAGACATGTCTGTCTGTCGACATACAGACAGACGGACGGTCGGACGTTTTGAAAAGAACCACTTTTTCGGTATCAGGGGACCCCAAGACGTATATTTCCGTTGAAATCTCGAAATCGATTTTCCGCAGCATTACATAACTTTCTCTATACTAAGTATATTACTATGTGTACGAGGAAGTAAATATCGCCTATATTTCGTTTAAAATTACACAAAAACTACGTGCATTTTCGAAAAATTGTATATGACCTTTCAGGATCTATCTATAAAGACCAGAGTTTTCATTGAGAAAAATCTCTGTCTTCAATATAATAGTTGTAACAAGACGCTCCCAAAGAATTGCACATTTGCAATTTTCGAAAAATCTGGAATTTCAAAGAACATGAGACATGCATCATTAAGCGTCCCTACGCTACCCGAAGGCAAAGTTTAATCAAAAAATTTTAGCCATTTTTGAGAAAATTTTGAGAATTTTTTTGAGGCTTCATGTAAAGTACACTTAAAAATCCAAATATCCGTTTGAAACTCCCAAAGCCTTGAGTTCGATCAGAACTATCGGGGAATATCAATTTTGGAAAAACTTGGCTGAAAGGTTTAGGCGCTAGCGTTGACCACAGACGGTCAGAGTGACGGACGGTCGAACGGACGGACAGACGTTTTGTAGGTAATCGGTTTTTGTGTATCAAGAACCCACAAAACGGATTCTGGCTACATCACATGTTAGAGGAAGTAATTTCCTTTATACAACAGGATTCATCTACTTAGGATCAGAGCCCGGCAATAAGAATTTTTCTGCCGTTTCGGCACGATTCACCGTTTTCCGGCGCATGACTATATAACTTTTTCTTCTTACGAAGTAAGCGCGAGAGTGCAAAGAATTGTACAATATACAATCTTTTAGAGCACATTGCCAGATGACATTAAACGATTACAACGGATACACAAGTTTTTGTGCCATTTATACCCTTTTCTAGTGCCTGTTACTATATAATTAGACTGAACCGAACATCAAAAAGAAAAATAATTGATTTTGACAATGTATAAGTTACCATTTCTACAGTAAAATTCTATAGGACTAATTGTGTCTTAAATGCGTGACAAGTATTGTACTTTAACTTCTGGGTCAGTGACTTCTAATCACGTTCAACGTTAGGTAAAATATCGAAACTCTGTAGCTGATTTCCTTTTGCAAATACTTTTTATTTCTTAGGAGCAAATATTTTCATACCAATTCTTGTCAAAACACCTCTTTACTATTTGTATTCATAATTCAACTTATATGTTTATGAGTTAGGATCCCAGAGCTCCGGAAACCGTGCACACATTTGCACTTCTTCCAAAAGTACTTCACTCAGTTTTTGTTTTGACGTTAATTTTTTTTAAATTGGAAGTGATTGACACTTATTTTAACTACTACTTAACGAAATTAACTCTCTTTTAATTTTCAATGAGCACAGAAATTGAAAGAAAACTGCTTGAAAACATTTAGTTTTTGCATCAAGTTTTCTACGATTTGCAACGGGTTTTACAAAAAATGATGACTAAGATGTGTTTATTCGGAGAGAAATTGTTTTAAATAGTATTATATAACTATGTCTAAGGGCGAGAAAGTACGTGCTGTTTAATCACCACCAATGTGAAAAATCATTTTGTGTAGTTTTCTTTAGAATCATTTTTGTTGTGGCAAACCAATATTATTGTATAATATAATTTAGTGTTATGTATTTGGTATTAGCATTTCGTCAAGAAGTTATTGAAATAGATTTGATGTCACTGAATAAATGAAATAAAATTGGCATTAATTCTGGTTATTTCCCTTCTTTGAGCATTTTCATACTCCAATCTTCGCAGTCCGTCTAGGAAAGGAAAGTCTTGGAGGGCGCTCGGCTCGCTTCGGGTAACTTCGATCTAATTCGGTAATAGGCGGTACATGTACTTTCCTATTTGTCGTAGCAAGTCTTCAGCTCTTCGTGGCTCGCAGACGTATGTAAAAGTTGTGATATCTTCGCGAGAACCGTATCATGGCAAATCGGGAAGAACAACCCGTAGATTCAGCGTCATCTGATGAAAATGGGGACGGGGAAAATAACCCCTCAGAACCGGTGTGCCCAATTTGTGTGGGTAAGGTAATTGAAAAAGCATTTGTTAATGCTTGCCTTCACCAGTTCTGTTTTGGTTGTTTATGGGAGTGGATTAAGGTAAGACACTTTTCTTCAATTTGTCATATTGTTGAAACACGTTTGTTGATTAGTACTTAATACAGATAATGTTATGGTTCATAGATAAAACTTGAATGCCCGCTGTGCAAACAGAAGATTGTGTCAGTTTTCCACAATATTAGAGCGGACGACGACTATTGTGAAACACGAATTGAAGAAGTAGTGAATCCTGAACAAAATTATCCAAGGCATGTTGAAAAAGTTTAACATGACATGAATACATGTTCATTATTTTCCAGGGAATATTTTGTAGTGAATGTTTTAACTGGTTATTTAAAAATTTTCGAGTAGAATAATTTTAGCATCTTTAATTTTGACCACAGGTTTATTGCATTGAACCATGAATTGTCATTGGAGATATTGTTTGTTTGAGAGACTCATTATTTGTTTGTTTTTTTGAATTTTTATTACTGTGCATCTTGGAATAGCTAGTCTATTTGCTTAATTGATTTTCCAATAACATTTGGTTTTTAAACTTTCCTTCTTAAAATAACAGTTCACCCTGTAAATTCAGTTTCATGTTTAATGTAAACGAACATGATCAATTAATTGCATGTACTTTGGTGAAGTTTGGGATGTAATTAGGTATTGCTCAAAAGAGGAAATGAGATGCCATATTCTATGGAATATGTTCATCTTTCTCTAATGATTAATAATTTCATAATATTGCTGCAGATTTATTTCATTGATGTATTTTGTGTCACATGATCTTGTGAGAAAAAACATTGATTGTTTACTTTATCTTTGTGCTCAAATTTGTCAGTTAATTTTTTAAAGCAAATTCAAAGAGGATATTACCGGCTACTATGGTATAATTCTAAGTGTGCAGTAGTTTTTATTGACTTTGTTCAATGAATTATCGTATCTGTCGGTGTGATGCCACCTGAATAGCTGTGATTCTAGGCAGTGACCCGGACAGCCAAGATCATTCATAAGATTCGGGCCATGGTAGCCTTCAATGTATACATTTGCTAATGCTAAATCAGTACTATTTACAAAGAAGTAATTTTTCAAGAAATGGGCCAGACATACCCCAATATATTCTTCTAAAAAAGGACAATTTACAAATGTAGCATGTACCACCAAATTTAAAAAGTATTAAAATTGTGTTCATTGTAAAGTGTGGTTTGCAGACCTTATGTAATGTACAAACTTATTATTAATTAATAAATTTATTTTTCAACATTATGAGCATTCAATGCTCTTTTCATCCAAAGTGTTTAAAATAGAAATATAATAAAATGTATTGAAATAAAATAAACTGACAAGACAAAATACAATGCAAGAACAATTTTATTCAAAGTGTTTAAAATCATTCAGTTCCTAAAAATGAGTAGACACAAAAACAAAATAAAAATCATAATAGATCAACAAATTTCTGATGCTCTAAAGGTCTAACAAGTGGAGTGGGCAGCCGCACACCTCACATTCTATTTAAATATTAATAACTAATAATAAATTTGAGGTTACTTTCTCATGTTCAACCTTGGATTTATCGACTGGACAACCATTGGTCAATCTGCTATTCTTCCCTTTGGACTCTACAATTTTCTAATAGATCTGTCAATTCCACATGCTGTGTCAATATTGTGAAAAATTGTTGGATTTTTTTTATACAATCAATGTTTAAGTTGAAGTAGAACATAATTGAAATGATTGAAGGCGTTGTCATTGTCAACAATAGTATTTTAAAATAAATATTATTGTTGACAATGACAACGGCTTCAATCATTTCAATTATGTAAATGTCAACTACAACTCACCACTGAATTAATGAAGTAGAACAACTGTATGTTGTGTATATATTGGAGACCTACCAAAAGATGAATAAACCAGCCTCAACACACAAATGGATTACATAACTTTATTGTTAATAAAACCCACCATTACATTGATTTATTGATAATCGAGTCGGTATAGTTATTAAAATTTATTATAGTCCTACAAAAAGTTACTCCAAGCGTTAAAATTTTCAAAATTCATGCCATTTAAGATTTAATTAAGCCTTAAGAATGAAGTTTAAGATTTAATTAATTGTTAATGAAACAATTTCCTTATACACTGATGAAATAAAATACTGTGGTCTTGTGAATCGTGAACATAGTTCAAAGTGGTTATGGAATTATGAAGTTTGTTGCCTGCAAATAATAATATTCAACTTGCTTCAGATAAGATCATTAGATTATATAAAAAAGAATTGACAGATGGGAACTCATAATTTTCAAAAGTCCTTAGAAATTAAGAGATAATTTTTAACATAGTTCTATTTTATACTAATGTTTATACTATTGAAAACATTCATGAAGCATTCCGAACCTAACCAAAATACTCCTTCAGTGATAAAAGCAGGGGTAAAAACGTTCTCTAAAAATAAGTTTTTCTACCAAAGAAACAAACATTCATTGCAAATTCTCTGATTTTATCTGTAAACTAATTTTAAAACCACTTGTGAGTGCTGTTCAACTTGAAGTTGCTTTGTTAAGCACATTCCATAACTTCCAGTAACCACCTTCTTCTTAACAGATATGCTGAAATTCAACTTCAGGACCAGCATGAGGTTCAGCATGGTCCTATGCTGCTTGGAGTGCCTGGCAATGAGGGGCGCCTGATGTCTGGCAGCGAGGGACATCCGATGCCTGGCAGCGAGGGGCATCCGATGCCTGGCAGCGAGGGGCACCCAATCCCTGGCAACGAGGGGCAACTTGTTCAAGAGGACAGGGGAAGACTTGTTCAAGAGGATAGGGGGCAACTTGTTCAAGAGGATAGGGGGCAACTTGTTCAAGGGGACAGGGGACAACTTGTTCAAGAGGACAGGGGACAACTTGTTCAAAAGGACAGGGGACAACTTGTTCAAGAGGACAGGGGACAATTTGTTCAAGAGGATAGGGGACAACTTGACCAAGAGGATGGAGGACAACTTGACCCGGGCAGTGAGGGAGACCCGTTACCAGATGAAGAAGAACAAGAAGTCGAACAACAGGAGTTTCCACCCCAATGGGAAGAGAGGGCTGGATCACAGCCTCAGACACGGGCAGATATTTTGTCCCTTCAAGTACGCTTGGGGTCCACTTCCCAGCATTCAGAAATCCTGCCCCACTCATGTCAACATCGTACTTGTCAAGCAGAACATGTGCTAGTACAGAACCAGCAGTCACCACACTCAAATGTTGAAAGGCACCGTGAACGTCACCCACAATGTACATGTCATTCCCACCGTGCTGCACACCAAGTACAACACACTCACCACTCTGTGCATCGTACCCATGACCCCACACATACCCATCACTCCACTCACCAAGCGCATCGGACCCATCATCCAACTTCCCATGCACGCCATACCCATCACCCCACTCACCATGCACGCCACATCCACCTCTCAGTTTTTCCTGTACAACACACAGGAATACAATCTTCACATACTCAAGGTGTGCCAATTGAGATGCAACCACTACCACATCCTCTTGGACAACAGACATTTACATCCCTCCTAAATCTATTTCCTCCTACTCTCGCTTCATATTCACATCAATATGACCAACCACAGGTTCCTTTACAATCACAGACACGCCCCCATCGATCCCAACATGTACAGAGCTTCCCACCACTCAATCGATTACCAGACCCACCGCCTTCCCCACATGCACAGTTCAATCAACAGCAATCACACCAGACATTGCATACAAATGATCAGCATACACAAGCTCATCTGCAAACACAATCACTGCCACCACATTCAAACAGTGCAGCACAAATATTTCCACCTCCATTAATAAGACTGTCAGTAACTGTGCAATCACAATGCCAATCACCACCACCATTATTAAGATTACTGGAATCAATGTCACCACCATCTCATCCACCACCACCACCACAATTATTAAGATTACCAGAATCAATGTCACCAACATCACACCCACCACAATTGTTAAGAATGGATGAGTCATATTCTCCTACTTTGCATTTTGAACTGCCACCTTCTCAACACAGTCAGTCTTGTCCACCACCATTGATACCATTTTTAGATCCTATACAAAGTCCTTCATCGTGGCCACCACAGTCCCAGTACACACAGCAACCTCCAACACAGATTCAAGGTCAGCATAGATACACATTGCCCACTGAAAATCTCAGCATGGCCCACACCTCTCATTCAGAATCTCAGAGTGGTATCCATGAACCTGAGCCATTAATTCTTACAAGACCTTCTTGTGTCACACCACCTCAGTATGCAATTCAAGCTGCATTAAATTCTGTGTCAATTCCCAGAGAATCGCATCATCAAATGTATTCTCAAAGAATAGGAAGTTCGAGAGTAGAAGACACTGATGACTGCATTGTAGTAAAACACATAAAGACTCACCGTAGGGAAATACAAGGAAAATTGTCTTCTGATGCAAATACAGAAGCACAGGCAAATGAGGGAAGATTTCCATCCATGAATTCAAATTCATATCTTTCTACTCCATCAACTTCACGAAGTGTCCCAAATTACAATCAAGCACCTCCAAGGAGAGAGTATCATTGGCGGGGACCATTAAAGTGCAGGGGTGAATATCACTCTTCTGATAGTGATTCTGATTAGAATAATGTTTTAAATTTAAAATTTGCAGGGCTCGCAAGCTTCTTTTAATATTTGTTTTGTGTGCACTATTAGATATTTTGTAGTAGTTAAATGAACCAAAATTTGTTCAGAAGATTTAAATGTTTAATGTGTTTTAATGAGACAGTTTAGTGATATAATTGATTTTTACTGCATAGGAAATGATCAGTTTTGGTGCATAGGTCATCAATTTTAGATGTTATCCAGTTTTTGTGTGTTTTGGAAACTCTTGTGGCTTTATATAATTTTTTGACATAAATTGTCATGGTGAAACAGAAAGCTATGCGTGTCCCAACAGTTGTAGTATAATTTTATCAATCTTATCCAAGTATTAGAAAGAAGATCACAATGCTATAAGAAGAATAAATCCTATTTGATGTTAATGTTTGTTGTGATCAATGAATGATGGCTTGTATTGAAATAAACAGATGTTAAAATTATTCAATGCTTAACTGTTAGCCAAAGCCAATTCTATTTATCACTCCTTCGTTTTTTAACGATAAATACAAATATATGATCTGTAAAAGCCGCAAACGTGCCTTAACCAGAAACTTTTTCTGGCCCATGGAGTGAAATGGCATTTTACACAGTACAAAACAGAACCTCTCCAATGGTTTTTCATGTCCTCCAGGAAAAAATCTGTATTAAATGGAAACTGTGAATTTAATGCAATTGGCAGAGAGATGCAAGATGGTTTTATGATATGAATCCTTCTGCAAGCTTGTTTTAAATTATCTATCCCTGTGACATGCAATTTGGTCTACACAATACAATACAAATACAGGCAGTAAGGTATGTATTTTCAAACTCAGAAGCTGTTAATGAAGAGTGTTTAATAATCATTTATTGGTTATTACTTCCATAAATACTTTATATGTTAATGTATTTTGATAATTATAATAGTCATGTACTACTTTCTTGGCAGAAAGATTAATAACAGAAATGTCATAAAATGGACTTCCTCGCCCAAAATAGAAACCTCCCTTAACTCGAATTGTTTTGTGCCCAATCGATTTCGGCTTAGACTGATTTTACTGTATTAAAATGCTCCATAGTTCATCAGTCTAGATAATGAAGCAATTGGAAAAAAGATATAATATTTTATATTTTTCCATTACACATGCAATTCTGATTTTAGAAAACAGAATGTTGGTGTGTCTCTGTTTGTGAAGTAGAGTTGTAGATGTCAGTGACGGGATTTCAGATCAGAGGGAGGCATTAGATTTCAGTCAACACAAATTTTAAAATATGTTTTATATAATAAAAAACAAATTAATACAATTACTAAAATAAATTTTAACTTTTAATTAAAATATTTATAATTTGTTTCTTAATATTTTAATTGTTATACCAGTATTGATATTAAATTTCAATATATGATCTGTCATTTCTTGACAAACAGACAAATCAAAGCATTCAGTTAATTCTAATCACAATATTGATTTCGTAAATGTAAAAATATTAGACTATGAAAATAGTAAATATTCCCTGTTTAGTATCACAAACCTTAAACATAAAATTAAATCAATCTATGAACTCATTCGATGGAAGTAGCTGAGAACCAGTGTTCCACGTCTGTTTAACTAAATTTTTCAGGAGAACAATTTTAATATTTTGGTTTTGGAAACTGTCTTAAGCAATTAGAATACAATCATAATATTTTACTGGCATTATTTTAAAGGATAGTTTGGCATTGTCAATTGATAATAAGTTTAAAAAAGCTATTTTCCTACTTAAAATAAGAGTCATGGACCAAGCTAATTGTAAAAGCACTAAAAAACAAACTGTTAAATCTCCAGATCAAATGAAAAAATTTTTAGTATATTGTGTATTTTATAGTCGTAAAACACCATATTGTTTTATTACTTTAATACAGTGTTGAAGAATTGTCAGTCTACTATGGAGATGTATTTGTACACAATTTTTCAAAAACTACCAGCTATTGTGGGGTGATCAAACTGGTGCCTTGCTGTGCCCTGGTTTTGCGAGGTTTGAGTGTAATGGCTTCCTTAATTTCCTCTTCACCAAAGGAGTGCTTGTATTTTTCAACAGCCCTTCCTTCTATATATTTTAGTAGTTTCACTTTGGAAATGTGGGTAATGTCTTTCACACTGTCTTCCAAATCTCAATCAGTTTCCATTTTAAATTGTAAAATGAACTACATATAATACACCCAGCACTAAGATGTCTTGCATTCATCTTTAACATTGACGCAACCTGGCTCACACAAATACAATTGACAAAATCAGAACTATTTACAAAAATACTTTAAGTAACTAAAAAGGCATGCAAATGATAAATTATTATAATAATAGTAATTAAAAACGAAATTATTAATCTAACAGAAATGAATTATAAGGCAAGTATTACAATGTTAGAATTTAAATATATAATGATGATGGTAACTAAGAAAATTGGACATTGAACATTATGGAATTGAATAGAAACCTGCTAAAGAACATGGAACAGTTTGGAATTAACTCGTACCATGCATTTGCAGTGGAATATTTACAATTTTCTTCAATTCACACCATGCTGATGAGGACAAGGAACACAATAGGACAGAAAAACCTACTTCTCCAAAAACATGGAGTTGGAACAGCCTGGTCCTCAGCCATCGAAATGTTTGAACATCTTTTTCATAAAACCAAATAGTTTCCTTCATTTTGCTTCCCTTTATTCCTTCAGCCACTTCTTTTAATGTTTTCTTTTCAAAATATGTCATGGTAACAAAATAAGTAATTTTATATTGAACCAAATAAGACAATAGGATATATAAAAAGGATATAGCGAAAAAAACTGGATGAGCTTTAATTTTCTACTTCATACAAATGTATATATAAATTAAACCTGTTAACCTTTACAATCCAATAATGAAAATGAAATAGTTCTCGAAGCATTGCAATTTGTGAAACAAAATAGTCGATCGGGTTATATTTAACTTGGATATAGTGAAACCTCGGTTATATTGAACATAAGTCACTGATCTCGTTTCACTTGCATTACAAGATATGCATATGCATAAGCATGTGCATAAGCATATGCATATGCATATGCATAAGCATATGCATCTTATGCATATGCATAAGAAGATTCGGTTATAGTAAACCTTAACCTGGGCTTTAGTGAACGTAGGAAATGAGTCCTGGAAATTAAGTGGAAAGTGTTCCAATAGTGCAAGAGGCATTGAAAGGTGTCAAGACAGCTTACGATCCTTAGAGACAGAAGACAATGCAGATTCAAGTATGGAAAGAACACAAACTCTGGAGAAGGACCTAGAGAAATTTCTAATGACAATGTGCATATCAAACAATTGAAAATAATTGTTTTTTAAAAACAAATAAAGATAATGGAATTTTCAGTTCGTGTTGTTAATGAATTTTGCTGTATCTCTGTATTAATAGTAGAAGAATAGAATGAATAGTTGTGGAGAAATTCTATTTAATTTTGACATCATCAGATATAGTGAATTGAAATTGTTAGTCCCCAGAAGTTCACTATAACCTGAGTTTATTGTACCTGTATATAATTATATTTAATTTGCCATTTTTCCCTAACACATAATTGTCAAGGTATGAAAGGGATCATATATTAAAATTTAATATTTATAATTCTGAGATAGAATCATAGTATTATAAATTTGAATTTATTTTAAAATATATAGTAAATTGAAAATGTTTCATAGATTACCCTACATTGGGTGGTAGTAATTGGCTCCCCCACCACCACCGAATCCTGCTACTGGTAGCTGATAAAGATTTTTGTCGAAAAATAGTATTCCATACAAATGTGAAGTGATGTATCTTTCTGTCTTAAAATGTATAATGTATATTTCGGTGATCAATTTTAGTGAGGAATAGAATTAGTTCATAATGTGAAGGTATTTTAGTGTAGAATTTTAATCATATTGATCATTCATATCGAACTGGATTGTTTTTAAATTGTTTGTTTGTGTTTGTTTTTTAATTTTTTTTTTCAACTAAGTGATTAATGTTTGTGTTTGACCATCTTCTGATGGCCATGAGTAGGGAGCGGATTTTGATGACTTAAAACATCGCAAAAATGATCAATAAAATGCTCTTAATTTGTTTTAAAAGTACTATAAAAACAAAGTAAAATAGCAAAAAATGTGATCAAAACTAGTTCAGATGAACAACATAAGCTATTGGGTATATAATCAATGCTTCTTCCTTTCTTTCGAGTGAACTCGGCTTGGAAACCTTTTCTGTTCAATACCAGGAAATCTGTCTTTAGTTATTGCGAACTCGACTGAACTGACAATTGCACTATTAAGCATCGCAGGAACTGTAGATTACATACAACAGTTGACATTACAATTTCTGACTGAAAAAATGAAATACGCTACTCAAAAGTGTTGTGGAGAATTTGTTTTTCTCATAAATTTTAAGCCATTAAAATGATATTAAAATCAATATAATAAGCAAAAAATGCTTTAAAAATGGGGTCACTTCCTTTTGTTATAACATAGAATCAATGGGTGTACTAAAAGGCATTGTTCTACAGTGAAGAGGTAAAAAATGAGATTTCAGTAAAATCCACCCCCTACCAATGAGGTATATTTTTGTACTTCAATTGTAATTCAATTCATGTAATAAAACTACCACCAAGATGTTACATAATCCGCAAAGACAATTTTCAGGTTGCAGTAGAATGCAGAATCTCTCTTGCACTCCAGAATTTATTGTTGAATGAAATATACCATTTAGGAGAAAAATATTGTAGATGTTACATGTTACCATAATTTGTATCCTGAATGTTATTACTGCAGTACTTAATAAAGGAGATTATTCCCTTAAATTCAATTTTAATTTTATTTAAATAAAGGAGTGAATATGAGATTCAGTCCAACAGTGATCCCAACCCACATTGTAATTTGTATTTTGAGTAAGGTTTCCGCAGAAACTTTCAACCGTCCATCTGCGAAAGCAAAAACACAATCATCACAACCAATCATGACTCAAAACAGATTTGCTGTGTTAGATTATGACAATGATTTTCCATGCCTTCCCAATCCTCACTACCCCCTCCCATCATCGACACGTCCACCCACAAACCGACGCAAACAGGCTAGCAAGCGCAAAGAAACAAAGACACGTAGAGTTGCGCAACCTGGCCCACAAGTGAACAAGGACATTCCTACTGAGCCCACGAAAAAGGTACTAATTTTAGCAGATAGCCATGGGCGACAAATCTCCTCCCTGCTCAGTGGGAAACTCCCATCCAATTTCTCTGTCATGTGTGTGTTTAAACCTAACGGGAGGTTTGCCGACGTGATCAGTGAATTGGACACCCACACAAAAACTCTCACCAAACGGGATACAGTCATCATCATAGGAGGGCAGAATGACATCAATTTGGGTGGTCACTTTACACCTGAGCAACATGTTGACAAACTACAACGTGCCGCCCAAAACACGAACATTGTAATCTCGACTCTGCCCTTCTGGTACAACAAACCAACACTGTGCAAAGAAATTAGACACGCAAACAACAAATTAAAACTGCATCTGAGAGGCACACATGTTAAATTATTTGAGCTTAACTTTCTCTCAGAAAAACACTTCACCCGGCATGGTCTTCACTTGAACCTTGTCGGAAAACATGCACTCGGTAGCGAACTTGCCAAACACATCCTTACACCTCAGCAGTATCCTATCCAAGACTCATCCCCACCTACATCTCCTAGTTCTCTTCCATCCTCCGGAACCCCTTTGGACCCAATTACCTTATCCCCTGAACCTAATCCTTGTACTACCTCTCCCATTATTCATTCCCCTACATCTGTAACCCCTCCTTCCTCACCTCCTAACACTGCTGGGACACGATACTTCCTTCGACCACGCACTCGAGGTAAAAATGAGATAAATAAATAGCAATTGCAGTCAGATGCAGCAGAAAAGCATCCGTGTAGGTACATTCAAAAGATTCAAATAATGCATCATAATGTGCAATCTCTTTCAAATAAAATTGAATTTATCGAGGCAGCATTAGAGTGTGATCTCAGTCAAATAGATGTTCTTTGCTTTACAGAACATTGGTTATCTCATAATGATCTAAACACACTCCAAATTCCTAGTTTTTACCTTGCAGGATCTTATTGTAGAGCAAGGGAATCAAATAAAGGCCCTGCTTACGGAGGTTCGTGTATTTATGTAAGAAATAATATTGATTCTACCTTCTTGTCAGAATTCAATTTATATGCAGTTGAAAAAGTTTTTGAAATAACAGTTGTACATCTTACTACGCTCAAAATTATTTTACTTTGCATCTACAGACCTCCAACAAAGCAAGCTTTAGATTATTTCAATTTCGTAGAAAATCTAGAGATAACTCTGAACAAAATTAGTAATCTCTCTTTTAAATCCATTGTTGTATGTGGAGATTTCAATATTGATTTTCTGAGCGAATCCCACGAAAAAGAGCAGTTTCTCAATTTAATTCATTCTTTTAATTTAGATATTACAGTGAACGTACCTACACGGAATACTCTTAAATCACAAACAGCAATAGATCAAATTATAATTAACAAAACCACAACTAGATATGAAATAATAACGAATAATCTAGGTTACAGTGACCACGATGCACAAATTCTTACAATTACTAATAACATGAATACTGACACAATAAATAAAACACGCATGTGCAGAGCATTTACTACAGTTAACATAAAGTTATTTACGGACTACTTGCTGAAAGAATCATGGGAGGCAGTTTATAACGCTATTGACACAAATGAAAAATATAATTTATTTTTCTCAAAGCTTTCATTTCTCTTTAACGCATGCTTTCCTATTAAAAAGAGAAAATTAAACATTTCACGAAAAAGTAATACTTGGATCACAAAAGGAATTAGAACATCGTGTAAAAATAAACGTACTCTCTACTTTATTTCTAAACGTCATGACGTATCTCAAGATTTCCTTATCTACTTTAAAAAATACAAAATATTGTTACGAAAAGTCATAAGGCAGGCTAAAATCATGAAAAACGATCAGGATATTTTGAACTCAAATAATAAAACAAAAGCAATGTGGAATATAATAAAGAATACTACCAAATCAACTAGAAAACCCGTAGAGAATGTTGTTTTAAAATATAACGATATAAATGTGAACGATCCGGCAACAGTGGCTAATCTCTTTAACCAATACTTTTCGAGAATTGCTGCCGATCTCACTAAGGGTCTTCAGTCACAAAATTCAAAAACAGACAGTTCACCCAAAATTTTAGACACAATGTTCGTTTCCGAAACTTCTTCCTATGAAATTCTCAAAATAATCGGTAAACTAAAAAATAAATATTCGTCCGGTTTAGATGAATTCCCGGATTCTTTGTTAAAGACTTGTTCGTATGCCATTATACACCCGTTAACTCACATATTTAATGCATCTTTATGCACTGGAACGTTTCCAGATATTTTCAAAACAGCTAAAATTAAGCCGCTTTTCAAAAAAGGCAACAAAAATGAAATTCAAAATTATCGGCCCATTTCTCTTCTATCAGTTTTTTCAAAAATATTAGAGAGACTTTTTTACGTACGAATGGAAACCTTTCTCACTAAACACGACGCGCTTTCAGATTGCCAACATGGATTTAGAAAATCAAAATCAACGGAAACAGCTATATTTTCTTTTCTTAAAGATGTCGCCTCATCATTGGATCAAAACGAGGCACCTATTGGATTATTTTTAGATCTCTCAAAAGCTTTTGACGTCATTGATCATGACATTTTACTTTCCAAATTACCTTCATATGGAATTCGTGGTATTGCTCTAGATTGGTTATGTTCGTACCTTAAACAACGATCTCAGAGAGTTGAAATACCTTACTGGAATGATGGAACATTACGTACGCACCTTTCCGACTCTTTGCCCATTGCATGTGGAGTTCCTCAAGGATCGATTTTAGGCCCTATTCTGTTCCTACTTTACGTAAACGATATGCCCTCGACGATTCGAAACGGAAGAACAGTTCTCTTTGCGGATGATACGAACATCCTTTGCAATAAAGAAACCGTAAATAGTACAATATCAGATGTTTCAAATTGGTTCCGAAATAACAAATTAATAGTAAACGAAAAGAAAACGGTTTTAATGCAGTTTTCCATTTCAAATAAACAATTCTGTGCTCCATTGAAAATGAACAGTGTACCATTGACTGATGTTAAGGCAACAAAATTTTTAGGTCTCTCAATTCAGTCAAACCTTAAATGGAACATCCATTTAAATGAATTGAATACAAAATTAAGTTCATTATGCTACGCGTTCAGAATTCTTGCAAATTCAGTCAGCCTTCATACTGCTCGTTGTGTATACTTCGCGAATGTTCATTCCCGCCTGAGATATGGCATAATATTCTGGGGAAATACATCTTATAGCTCCCAGACTTTTAGATTACAAAAACGAATTGTACGAATAATAACCAAATCCCACCCACGTGATTCATGTAAGCCTCTCTTCATTAATCTAGGAATTCTACCATTACCGTGTCTTTTTATTTACGAATCAGTGGTTTTTGTAAAAAATGACTTGCTCAAGGGTGGGAATATTTTTTCAGAAAATGCCGAAGTCTATTACTATAACACTCGACGTAGAAATCATATTCATCAGGTGACAGTATCAACAGCTCATTACAAAAAATTCACATACAATACATGTACATTATTTTACAACACTTTGCCAGATGACATTAAACGATTAAATTCAATAGAAAAGTTTAAATCACAAGTGAAATCGTTTCTGCTGCATAACTGTTTCTATACAATTAGAGACTATACTGAGCATCACAAGAAAAGTAACATTATTTTTAACAATGATACATAATGCATTATTTACCATTTGGACTGTATAAATGAGTATAAACAACCTGTAACAACTATTGTACTACAGCTTCCGGGTCAATGACCCCCATCTCGATCAGGTTTTTCGTCCAGTTTCCCTGATCCATTGAGCAAATGCTGAGATGGCCCCTTGTTTTGCTTCTGGACATAAATGTAACTTCATTTTCTGTGCACGTCTTCTAGAATTCAGTGGGAAATACAATTATTCAAATTATCGTTTCCATGTTGTCGCGGCAGGAAGTAATAAGACCCAAAATTTATTGCTTATTTATCTTTGAAAATAGATTTTATTACATGGGAGTTTTTTTGTTGTATTTTTCTCCCTTTCAAAATTCAAAATTTATTGCTTATTTACCCTTGAAAATAGATTTTTATGCATGGGAGTTTTTTTCTTCCTTTCAAAATTCAAAATTTATTGCTTGTTTATCCTTGAAAATAGATTTTATTACATGGGAGTTTTTTTTTCTTTCTTTTTTTTCTCCCTTTCAAAAATTCAAAATTTAAGTAGTATATGACTACTTAAATAGTAGGGATCACAGAATTTTGAAAATGTGCACACAATTCACTTTTCCCCAAAGCACGTCATACGCAGTTTTTAACTGTTTTTTTGACGTAAAATAAATAAATAAATAAATAAAAGGTGACCAGATATCCTCTATTATCCAGACATGCCCTCGTTTTCATAACTTCCAGCACACTATTTTCAAATGATTTGTTTTAACTTCTGTGTACACTAATATGCCTGGAGATGGCAGCATTATCACTGGAATATTGTCTCTTCTGTCCTCAAATTGAGACTCATTCTGTACGAACTTGCTCTTAGTAGTTTGGTGTAGTATTGGTGATTTTGTCAAGGAAGGAAACATGCTATTTTTGTTTCCCTAGACATATATTTGCTAAAGATATATTGTGATAGTTTAAAATGTCAAAGCACAAATGCAAGTTTAAGTATGCCCTTGCCAGCACATATCCAGCATTCAAATGGGAAGGAATCTCCAGGTGAAAGCAACATTGTGTAGCTGGAACTTATGTCTCTATTTCAAATGAAGGTTTGTTGATTATTGCATGTATCAGTACTTTACATCGATCAGAATACTTAAATAAATATTAAATGTAACACATACAAACACAATGTGTCACATATTACATTATTTTTTTAAATATTATGGACTGTCCTCTTTTTTTCATGAAATGTCTTCCTTTTTTTAAATTCATGTCCTCCATTCCATTTATAATTCTGAAAAAGTTCCACCTATAATTCTGAAAAATTTTCTTGCAATAATGGCCTGTCTCAAGTGTCACTTTTAACTTTTTCAATTGAAAAGTAACCTAACCTTTGAAGAACAAATGTTTAATCTGTCATGTTTGCCGTTATGAACTATAGGAAGCAACATGAGAATTAAGTTATTAAAAACCATATATTTATGTCACAAATAACTTCGAATAGAATATTCTGAAATTTAAAAATGTTTTTCGGACATTTTGTCTAAACACAGAATTGCAAAATAAGGCACAGTGGTGCTTATTGCCTCGTTTCACCTATGTAATTTTAAACATTTTAACATTTTAAGTACAGGCCTAATTATGAGAAACTTTCCTGCAATGAGTGTGAAGTTATTTGTTTAGTGGATTTTATGGATCTATAAAACCATCATTATCTCACACCAAAGGAAGTAAATTCTATGGTTTTCTCTTTTCTTTATTTCATATGTATTAGCACATTCCTTTCCCTCAAAATATGTTTTGAATATGGGGTATATCTTCTCTCAACAACAGTGAGGGTAATAAAAATTACAAGTTGAAGATAAATAGTTCATCTGAAGGAAGAATTTATGAAATCATTTTAATCTCATAATTAAAAACATGAAAGTTTGGCAAAAAGCCTTTTTTTAACGACTTTCAACAACAGGAGTCACTTAATTGTACTTCTGAAGTTGCTTTATTGAATCTGGAATGGATTTTCATTTTGCCCATTTGAGATTTTGATGCCTATTTGTGGTATTTTGCCTTTTCATTTTCTCATATAAGTATGTGTTATTGAGTAATATATGCACTATACAGAAAAGTTATGTAATGCTGTGAAAAATTAATTTCCAGATTTCAACGAAAATTAAAGGATGTGAAGTCACCTGATATCCATTTTTTTTTCTTCAAAACGTACATCTGTGTACACCAGTAGCCTTTAAGCCATATGTAGGATTTTTTTCTAACATTGATATGCCCTGGTCGATCTGGCTCAACTCGAAGCTCTGCAATTTTGAAAACCGTTCTTTTAAATTTGGAGGTACCTGAAAGTCTCTCAAGGTATTTTACATGAAGCCCCTGTGACATTTTCAAACTTTTCTCAAAAACGGCTCCAAATTTTTTTGAAATAATGGAGTAAAATACACTCATAAAGATGGCGTAGGTCCATTTCTCACTATGAACTCTGAATTTTTGATAATCCAAAAGTTTAAAATTAGGGGGTCTCAAAATATTAAAAACACGCCGTTCAAGAATTGTATATAATTTTTATTTATTGGTAAAAGTATCAAACTCACTGCTTCATTGTAATAAGTTAAAATATCGGAGTCAAGTTCATCTTTATCTTATTGCTCAATGCGTTAACCTGCGGCTGGCTCTGCCATTAATGCCCAACTGCCTCCAGACAAGCGGGAGTGCTCGGATATCCGCTCCCAACTGCTACGGGAGATATCACTTGTAGTGGGAAAGGGAGGTGTAAAGTGAATACTGGGCAGGCAGCGCCTTTAGCGAAAGGACAAGGGAATAACTCAGAACGCTTTGAGGAACGCATCATGTATCGCGGACTCCATGACAAATATCCAGTGAGGGGAAAATGCAAATTGAGCGCAACAAACGCGTTGATCTTTCATAGTCATTGTCACACAAAAAGCAGTGGCGTGCATTCCATGGAATGAAGGGAATGAGTCATTCCCCTAAGCAAAGCAGAGAAAAAATCCTTTTGATATTTAAAATATTCGTTGCTTATGGCCAGAGCAAAACGTTTACTCAACCTAAGTTTCTGAGCTAAGAACCAGTGGTTGATCCGCAACAATCGATGTTTTCAAAACGGTGTGTAGTTCGTCTCGTGACATCAGCGAAGCTTCGTTCTTGGAAGTGGGCAGGCGTTCGACTTCGTTATGTGTCGTGGCAAGTCGGCTCGTCTCGTGAGTGCACGAGAATGAATTTTCTAATACGTTCCGTGATCGGCTGGTAGCTATTTCAAGTTCGAAAGAATTTTGACTTTTTGAGAGTGTTTGATATACGCGCGAACTGACATAACAATATAATGTAAGTATAAAGTACATAATAATATCGAGAACGTTTATCTTAAGGTGTTCTAAGATTTAAGCAAGTGTTTAAAAAAAGTGTTCTAAAAAAACTAATTCGTTGGGTTCCGTTCTGCAGTTCTCCCTTGCGGGAAGGGAATGCATTGGCGCTTACAGCACTAGGATTCCACAGTGTACATTGTCTGGAATTATTCCAGAGACGTGTCAAGCTATTTACAATGTACTGAAATGAGAGTTTCTCAAGGTAAGAAAAGAAAGCAATCTGTTTTCTTATTTTTTATTCGGAATTACTTTCATTTTCAATGTCTGCTGATGACATTGCACTTCTAATTACATCAAACATTATTATTTCAAATCACTGTTGGAAGTAGAGGGGACAGTGCGGTCCACATTTTCCCTAGTGTCCATGAGAACTTTTTGAATTCTAGTTTTCGCTCTCAATAAAATCTCTCTCCCCGCATCTCTTATGCCCTTCAATTCCACTCCCACAAATTCTGTAAAAGAATCAATAGGGTCTTTATGACCCATGTTTGTTTCCTTCAAAGAATTTGTCATCTCCGACATTGTCCTTCTCACCTGTGACAATAGGTTATCTATTGTATCTCTCTTTTTTGGGGGGGAGGAATAGATTCTTCCTCCAGAAAAGCAGTGTGATCCTGAAACAAAAAACAATAGCAAATTAATAACTGCAAAATTTACTATTATTATTGTGTTTGTATTCAGGTATATTTAGAGGTTAATAAAAGGTTGGGATTTTGGCAACAAGATTTAGAGTATTTTTAACTTCCATTAATTTGTCGCCTGAGAAAGTAAAATTAATAACATTAGCAGCTTGTGCCTTGCCCATGTTCATTGATAAAAAAATCAGTATTATACACGACATGAGATTACTTCTCAAAGTGAGGAGGGAAATAGATTTTTAGAAGCCCAAACAGATGAACTTCTTGCGATGCAAGCCCTAAGCTTGCAGAGCGATGGAGGAAACCGCCATGAACATGAAATACGAGTGTGTTTTAATAGATATTATAATGGTGCAGGTAAAGTGCCTTGGCTTCTCTTCTGTCTTTTGTAGTTTGTCAAGCGTGTATTGCCTTGTGTCGTCGGTTTTGTTTGGTGGGTCTAGTTTATTCTACGGTTAGTCGTGTTGTGTATTGTTTCCTCGTCGTTTTTCTTCTGTCTCAAGATTCGTGTCACGTAGTCTGCGATCGTGATCCATTTTTCACGGCTGTTTAACATCTTGTCCATTACATTGTCTGGATTGATGTTTCCTAGCTTTGTTTGTACTTCGTGCTTTAGTACGTGCCATCTCTTGCATTCGAAAAATATGTGCTGGGCGTCGTCCTTAGCGTGGCCGCAGTACGTGCAGTCTGGTCTGTCCACTTTAGCCATCCGGTGTAGGTAGGCTCGGAAGTGTCCATGTTCCGTGAGAAATTGGGTGAGATGAAAATCTGTCTCGCCGTGTTTTCGTGTTGTCCAGGGCTCAACTTTGGGGATGAGTCTGGCTGTCCACCTGCCTTTGTCTTCGTTCTCCTATCGTCTCTGCCACTGTCGAAAAGTGCGTTTCCTTGCCTTTCTTCGGGCGTCTGTCGGGTTTGTCAGAGGTTTCTTGTCGTACAGATCTTTTCGTTCTTGTGCCAGTAGATCGATTGGGATTACTCCCGCGACCACAAAGCTAGCGGCATCCGAAACTGTTCCATACGCACTTGTTATCCTCAGGGCTCCTCTTCTCTGCACGGATGTCAGTTGTTTGGAGTACCTTTCGCACCTCAGCGCGTTGGCCCAGATCTCTGTGCCGTAGAGCATGATGGATTGTGCTATGGACAGCAGGGTTCGACGCTTATTGGGCTTTGGGCCCTTTGTGTTGGCCATAAGTCTCTCTAAAGGGCTGTTACAATCTTTGGGACCTTTTGTGATGCGTTTTTATGTGTTCCCAGTAGGTGAGTTTGCGGTTCAGTGTCAGCCCGGGGTATTGAACACATTTTGCCACATGGATACCGTGCCCTTGTATTTCCATACTCACCGCGGAGTCCAGTCGGCGTTTTGTCAAAAGGGTTATCTCGTTTTGTTTACGGCCATTTCTAGTTTGTGGTCTGTCATCCATGTCTGTATTCGTCTCATCGTCTGGTTAAGATTTATTTGTAGGCCCTCTAGCGTGCGTGCAGTGATGATTGCTGCAAGGTCGTCCGCGTATCCTACAAGATGCCATCGGGCATTGTCATCTTGAGGATGGCGTCATAGATTGCATTCCAGAGGTCTGGTCCGAGGATGGATCCTTGCGCCGCTCCTGCCGTCAGTCGCTTGCTTTTCTGTCCGTCCTCTGTGTCGTAGATCAGAAGTATGTCTGTCAGGTAGCTGCTCAGGATGCGCAGTAAGTACGTCGGTACGTCAAAGTTTTCAAGGGGATCCATGATATCGTCCCAGCGCACAGAGTTGAATGCATTGCGCACTTCCAGAGTGACGACCATGCACAGTGGTCTGGACCAGTGGTTTCCCTCTTCCCTTTTTGCTACTCTGTCTGTTATTTTCCTTATTGCGTCCAAGGTTGATTTGCCTTTTGAGAAGCCATACTGCGTGTCTGATAGGCCTCCTGCCTTGTCGATTGCAGACTGGATGCGGGGTTTCAGGAGCTTCTCGAGGAGTTTACCCGTTGTGTCGAGCATACAGAGTGGTAGGATGTAGGGATGTAGGGGAGTGTTCCTGTTTTTTGCCCTTGCTGGTTAGTACAAACCTTGCCTTCTTCCATCTTGAACAGAACTTGCCCTCCCTTAGGCACCCATTGTACATATTCAGCAAGAGGTGTGGGTGGGAGTTTGCCAGTGTCTTCAGCGCCTCCACTGGTATTCCGTCTGGCCCGGGGGCCTTTCTGTTTTGTTGGGATCTTGCTGCTGTTTGGAGCTCTTCCTTCGAGGAGAGGGGGATATCGCTCTTGATTATGCGGAACTTTTGCTTATTTTTGCCGGGTGCATTGGAAATAGTGCGTGCACTATGTTGTTCATGGTGGTTGTGTCCATGGTCTCCGGCGACGGGCCAGCACCTAGTTTCTTGGTGACTAGTTTGTATCCTAGTCCCCAAGGGTCTTTATCCACGTTCTGCAGTAGCTCCTCCCATTTTGCGGCTTTGCTTTCAGCAATCGCTTTTCTTAGTTTTTTCTTCGCCTGCTTGTATGCCCCGGTCTTCTCGTTTGCCTTGGCATTCTTCTTGGCACGCTGGACTTGACGTTTGAGACGCAAGCATTCCTTCCTCAGGTCTGCTATTTTCTTATTCCACCAATATACGGGCCTTCGGTTGGGGAGATTTGCTTTGCGTTGCATCGAGGCGTTACACGCTTGTATTTAATCTCAATCGTTCTGTCCACTACCTTGTCCAAGTTGCTGTCGTCCGTCTGGTTATCCACTTCTTCTAGTGCTTCTTTTGTCTTGTCGATTTCCGTTTTAAATGTTGTCTCATCCATTTTGTCGGTGTTCTAAGTTTTGCATGTCGTGCGGTATTTCCGGGGTCTGCTTGCCACGAGCGAGAACGTTATGTAATGATGGTCACTTCCGGTGTAGTCGTCGATGACTCTCCAGTCTTTGATTTTTGCGGACAGTTTTTCTGTCGCCAGTGAGATGTCTGGGATGTTCCCTGTGCAGCCCGATCTCGTAAACGTCGCTTTGTTGCCCGTGTTCAGAACGATTAGGTTAAGTCGCGCTGCCATTTTGAGGATGAGTCTCCCTCTGGTGTTTGTGTAGGGCATTCCCCACTCCAGGGCGTTGCCGTTGAAATCTCCGGCGACTAGGATTTCGCCTTGCATGGCCAGTAAGGTATCTTCAAGATGGTGAAGGTTTTTTTCGAAGTCTTTGATCCGTTGGTTTGGGGTGAAGTAACAGCTGACGAAAGTGATACCTCTGCATCTTATCTAAGAGTAGCCTGCTCCGGCTCCCTGCCCTTCCAGGTTCGTGCTGCGGAGTTCAGGTCTCCAAATTGCTGTGGTGCCCAGAGTGTCGGTGATCCATTATCGCTCGTCCATGTTGTGTACAACATACCTTGTCTGTTGGGCCCCGTGCATTGTAATAATAATAATAATAATAATAATAATAATAATAATAATAATAACCACCACAACAATAATATTTTATTGCTTATAGACTTACAGATAATATTAAGCAAAGTCTGTCTAGAAATTATTTAAAATTACAGTAAGTTAATTACATTTTTTGCTACATTCACATATATTACTCACTTAAATTAACAAATTTATATTACCTTTAAAAATTATATCCTTTATATATATATATATATATATATATATATATATATATATATATATATATATATATATATATATATATATATATTATATAAACTGATTAATATAAACAATTAAATTAAGTTATAATAGGATGTAGAATCCAATTACACAATTTACAGTAAAAATTCAAATAGTTTACTTGATAACTTACATGAGTAATAAAACATGCAAGTGCTCACAATGAACATTAATATAATTTACATTTTAATTATACAAACTCATAGTATCAAATTAAGAATAACATTAACATTGCATTGTATTATTAAACTAGCAGATTAAGATACAGTGGAAAAAACTTACAATTAGTGGAATTCACATTATCTTACAGTAATAGTTTAATTAACTTACAACTTAAATACATTAGGTGTTAATAAGAATTGTAAGTGCTTACAATATCCTGACATATAACTACATTAATAAATAGTACATTGTCTTATTGAAACTGAATATCTGGTTCAAAGAGTGGTCACTCTTGTGGCGGTACATGGTTTTCAATTACAGAAAAGTTAAAGAACTTCAGATATCTTATATGGTCACACACTAATATGATGACATTTAAGCAATGTTTTGAAGTATTTATCATCAGTTTATTTTATGGTGACTGGGAGATTATTAAAATTATTTAAATGATTATTGCAATGCAGAAAGGATCTTTATTAGTTGAGGACTTGCTAGTGAATATCCTGTGATAGTACCTATATCTTCTAGAATGATAGTTATATACCACTTTACTACTCACAAGACATTGATTCTGATTATTTCTCAATAGTAGTATTACTTTGTAAGAGTAGAGTGCTACAAAGTCAGTAATTCATATTTAATAAAGAAAGCTTTACAGGACTGTCTTGGATTCAGTTTGAAAATGATTCTGATACTTTTCTTTTATAGGTCCATAAATCTATCCGTATGTTTTTGTGTTGTACCTCCCCACATTTCAATACCATATTGAAGTTGTTAGATGATTATACCATAATAAATTGACAGAAATGAGTCTGTTTCCAGGTATCTGGAAAAGTATCTCAAGAGGAATATATTGGAGTTTATTTTATTACAAAGTGTGTCAACTTGTTTGTTGTAAGTTAGGTTCTGATCTATGAATATTCCTAAAAACTTACAGCAATCAGTTTGATTCACTGATTCATTGTCTACTTCCACTTTTATGCTTTGGTTTTGGTTACTGTGATGAAGCTTGAAATTCATTAATACCGTCGACCGGGGCTACATTGGTCCTTGCGGGGTAACTTTGGTCCAACGCGAAAAAAAAAATTTTAATTTTTGTACTGAACGGACACGACAAGATAAATGGAATTATTTGGTCTTGAAAAATAGTTTGTACTGTTTTTTAAAGTAATTTCGTACTTTGGAGTAAATTTATTTTTTTGTTAGTGGCAACATTGGAGGTTTTGCAAACGTCTGTTTATACGTGAAAATTATTTCTCTCCAAACTTTCTCTTCTGGAACAATTTGGAAAATAGTTAAATATTAGGTAAGTGCCAAAATATTATCTTAAGTAACCTGCAACAAATGTGTGATAATAGTTTGTTCTTTATTTTCTTGTTTTGACAGTAAATTTTAACGATTTCCTAAATATAACCTAAATACTAGTTTTTCGGGGTTACTTTGTGCCAGGACCAAAGTAGCCCCAACTATTTCTTTTACCAACAAATCTTTTAAAACCAGGTTTTTATTAACAGTTTTTCAAGTGTTACGATCATGCACGTTAATTTAGTTGTTTTTGTTCCAGTTTGTGACGACAATACGTCATGAGAAATTACAAAACAAAGGCAGGTTCGAGAAAATATGCCGATTATAGTGCTGAGACTTTGCAAGATTGCTTGATGGACATAAAAAATGGAGTAAGATCACAAAGAGATGCAAGTGAATATTATAATATACCAAGAAGCACAATAATAAATAAGCTTAAAATAAAGGAGGTGAAAAACCTGGCCATCCCACAGTATTCACTCAACAAGAAGAACGTTCATTTGAGGCTCATATCAACAAGTTATCTGAATTTGGCTTTCCTGTTACCGACCTTGATTTGAGGTACCTCATTAAATGTTTTCTTGACAAACAGGGACGTACAGTAAATCACTTTAAAAACAATTTCCCAGGACCAGATTGGGCAGCATCATTTAGGAAACGCCACTCAAAGTTAACAATGCGTACAGCAAGCAATATTAAACGAGTAAGAGCTGCTATTGATGAAAAAATAGTTAATGAATATTTTGACAATTTAGAAACTGCCCTCAGTCATGTACTGAATGAAAACATCTGGAACTTCGATGAATCTAATCTGAGAGATGACCCTGGGTCAAGTAAGGTAATTTGTAAAAGAGGACAAAAGTATGTAGAACGCATCATGGAGTCCACAAAATCTTGTACCTCAATAATGTTTTGTGGAAATGGAGCAGGAGAAATGTTACCACCTTATGTGGTATACAAATCTGAGCATTTGTGGTCTACATGGACAGAAGGTGGACCTGCAGGATGTAGGTTCAATAGAACAAAAAGTGGTTGGTTCGATATGGGAACATTTGAAGATTGGTTTATGTCAACCCTGCTCCCTCGATTAAAAAAACTGCCCGGAGTCAAGGTTGTGATAGGAGACAATTTAACCTCCCATATCAACCTACAAGTTTTGAAAGCGTGCGACGAAAACAATATAAGGTTTGTGTGCCTACCCACGAATTCTACTCACCTCACCCAGCCATTGGACGTCGCCTACTATGGTCCATTGAAAAGAGAGTGGCGTAAAATATTGACTTTGTGGAAACAACAAAACAAGTCAATGACAAACTTGCCCAAGGATCAGTTTCCTAAACTCCTAAAACAGCTGGTGGATTATCTTTATGCAGAGAAGAAAAAAAAACTGATTTCTGGGTTTCAAAAAACAGGAATCATACCCCTAGACAGAACCAAAGTTCTGGAGCGCTTACCTCAAAAGAATATAACCACCCCTGTAAAAAAACCTGATAGGAGAAAGTTTCTTGTTAAAACTGTCAGAAAAACGGCAGGATTTGACTAAAACAGGGCCCAGCAAAAGAAGAAAGAAATTGAATGTGCTACCAGGCAAAAGTGTCTCTGCAAAATTATTCTATGAGTCTAGCGCAGAAGCATCAACATCCACACCTAAGCCTAAAAGAAGATACTCGTGTAGAAATGAGACACCAGAACCTGAATACTCCAGTTTGTACAGTCATGACAGCAGTAATTCTAACGATGGCTCCAACTTTTCTGAAAGCGAGCCTGAGGATTTTGGGGAAGACGTTGGTTCCAGTGGTCCTAGGAAAGATATACAAGAACAAGAATATGTGAAAAATAATTTCCAAATAGGTGACTTTGTCATTGTAAAGTATGCAGGCAGGCACTATCCTGGCTTAATAATAAAACTGCCCAGTGAAGAAGAGACAGGCCCCACAATAGAATGCATGACCAAGACCAAAAAATCCTGGATATGGCCTGAGAAAAAGGACATTTTTGTATATGAATGGGCAGACATCAAGAAAAAAATAAACCCTCCCAAAGCTATGAAAAGAGGACACTTCTGTGTTGCTGAGATAGATAAGTATTATGAATTAGAATGAAAAGTCTACATTTGACAAAATACTTAAGTACAAGGGACAGTTTTTGAGACATTGTATGTGTTTATCAATATCTTGTTTATTGTATTTCAATGAGATAATAAAAATATTTTTTGCTAATTTGCAGTGTCAATTTATTAGCAGATCCTTAAGCAAGGAATTACAGCGGTTGCATCTCAAAATCGATTCAATATGTATGAAATAAAGTGAATGGACCAAAGAAGCCCCAAGCAGGGGCTACTTTGGTCCAAAAATTTAAAAATTGAAAAAAAAAATTAAAAATAAAAATATGTTTTTAAAACAATGCCATTTTCTTTCTTATGTCATGTTAATTGGTTAAAATTTAAGTTGGATGCTGGAAATCTGTATGTTACATTTTTTATCAAAAGAAATGTTAGTAGAAATGTGAAAAAGTGGCCCAAAGTAGCCCCGGTCGACGGTACAGTTTTATCAACATTTAATTTCAATTCATTTATGGACAGATAATTTTTAATTGATTTTATTGATTTAGACAGATAAGTTTCTAAATGATAAAGATTTTGCTCACTGCTTATTTTTTGTCAGTCAAAGCAGTTCAGATAGTCCTTAGATAGTCTTAGTCCTTATGCAATGTTGTATCATCTGCATAAGAAATTACAGAGAAATCAGAAGAGCTTGGAATATCATTACCATATATTTGAAATAACAAAGGTCCAAGCACAGATCCTTGCGGAAGACCTGTGGTAATTATATCAAAATTTGATTTAACTTTGAGTAAGAAATTTTCAGATTGCCAGAAAATCTCTGTACATTGCTTACACCCAGTGAGGTATGATCTAATGAGGTCATTAACTCCACCCCTTATTCCATAGTTTTGTTCCTAGTTTTGTCAACAGTTTTTCATGAGATACACTATCAAATGTCTTTGAAAGATCTATGAATATACCTGCTGTCTTCTTATTTGATTCCAAGTTTCCAATGATTTCATGAATAAATTCCACAACAGCTGTGGTGGCGGAGAAGCCCTTCATGAAGCCATGTTGTGATTTATTAAGGATATTATTAGATTCAAGAAAACAATTAAGCATTGCTAATATAACCTTTTCATTGAGTGTGCCAAATACTGAAGTTAGGGTTATAGGTCGATAATTCCTAACATCTTGTGTATAATTATTATTAGCAAGTGGCCTTACAGTACTAATTTTTAGGGATTCTGGGAAAGTGAATACAGATAGAGATGAATTTATTAAGTGAACTAGTATATTAAGAAGAGTAGGCTTACATTTTTTAAGACTTATTGAAGATATTTCATCTTTCCCAGATGAGCAACTATTTTTGAGGGAATTTATTAGTTGATTAACTTCATTAGCATTTGTATGTTGGCGAAACATTTTGAAATTCCAGAAGATAAAGTATTACTAGTATTACTGGTTACAGTGTTCTGCTTTGAATTTAAGAAATGGTAGCCAAAGGTCCTACAAATATCAGAAGGATTATCAAGAAGAATGCCTTCTTGTAGTAGGTGTATGTTTTTATGAGTCTGTGTTTTACCATTGTTAGCTATATTCCACAGTGTTTTAGATTTGTTGGTTGAGTTGTTAACTTTATGAATTAATTGATAAGCTTTCTCGTTCATCAGTTTGAGCCTATATTGTTTTTATACTGTTTATACTTCTCATTCTAAAAGGGGTTCTTAGTATCTCTGAACAGGTCATACATGTTTTTCATTTTATTTCTAAGAACAAGAATTTCATTAGGAAGTTTAATATTTGGTTTATTCACTACATTCATTTGCCTCTTTACAATGCGACATGCAATATCAAATGATAATTTAATGTACTCAGGAACAAGTTCCATTTCTCATCAATATCATTACTATTGAGTACTTCAGTCCATTCCTCTTTTAGGAGACATTCATTTAGCAAATGTAGCTTAGTATCCCTTGTGTCACAGGTGAATGTGTATTTCGGTAGTACAATACTAACAGGGCAATTGATTATTTCAAATGATTTGTGAAGTGTGATGAAATAAATGAAAATCAATATTATGAGAAGAGTATTTATTCATTTCAATGTTTGTAATGATGTGGTCTATGGTAGAGCTAGAATGGGTTGTAACACGTGTTGCCCCTAACTCCACATTATGAAGATTGAAGCTCTTTAGTAAATCATGTAGTTCATTGTGTTCAATATTAATATTCTGATCTCCCAATATTATTAACGTACAATTGTGGTTTCCTAAGAGTTTTGTTAAAAGTTCTTCAAACCTGAGTAGAAAGTCATTAACACTAGAATTTGGGGATCTATAAATGCCTTTTATTTTTATGTTTCCTTTCATTGTATTTACATCAATATCTGCTACTTCAAAAATTATTTCAGTACTTATGTCTCTAATCCAGTCTATTGATTTGCAAATTATGTTATTCTGTGCTGTTATTGCAACACCGCCACTTTTATTGAGTTCTCTACAGTAATATTCATGAAATTTATAGTTGGAGAAGTTAATCATATTAATTTCATAATACTTAAGACCATGTTCAGTAATAATTGCTACATTTATAGACGTTTCTTCTAGAATTGTCTCAAGTTGTTCTACTTTGTTATGCATGTACTGAATGTTTTTTAAAATTTCTATCACAGGTGTGTTGTCTTAATTGTTAAATGTCAAGGGGTGTCTTCTTCTTATGTGTTTGCCTGAAGTTGTAAGAAGAAGTAATGTGTGGTTGTTGTGGTGATGGTGTGGAAGCCACAATGGAAGCAAGGGTTTGGGGGTTGACGAGGTGTGGAAACCCCAATGGAAGCAAGGGGTTGGAATGACTGACTAGGCCGACGAGGAGTGACTAAAAGGGGGGAACGAGGTTTAGGAGGGGGAGGAGGGGTGAGAGTGATGGAGATGGCAGATTTGTAAGTTTGTGTTGTGTAAGAAGGAGGTGGAGAAATGAGAGATGTGGGGAGTGTAGAAAGATTGTGTTTCCCTTTTATGGAAAGATGCAGACCATGGCAAGTAAAATTTGTTCTGTCTAAGGATCTAAGATCTGCAATTTTAATTCGTGTGTTACTAGCAAGGAATATGATTTCCTTGTTTGTTTGGTGGATTTTAGTGTTGTATTCTGTGGTGTCATGTCTGAGTTGTAGGGTCGTCATGATTGCATTTGTTTTCTTGGTGACATTGAGTTTTTTTAAATTTTCTTGTACATTAATTGAGGTACCATGATCAATGTCATTGACCCCACCAATGACAACTACTGTGTCCCTAGTTGTGAAACCAGACATATGACTGTCAATCTCACTTGTCACATCTGCCAGTTTATTGGGTTTGGGTTTAAAAAACCTTAGGACCTCATGAGAAGGGAGTTTCTCTCTCAGCAGGGAGGACATGTGCCTACCGTGGCTGTCAGCAAGTATGATTACCTTAGGTTTACCTGAGAGAGTGTTTGTTTTCTGTGTGTTGCTCACATCGCCACGTTTTGGTTGTTGAGTTTTGTGAGCAACATGAGTTTTTGGGAGGCGTTGGTTGGGTTGTTGATTGATTGATTGATTGATTCATGTTTCCGGGCGCGTCAACTTCTCTGGTCATTAGTCCCGTTAGTGTAGTGCATGTTTTTACTCGGGAGATGGTGGTGATCTTCCCCCGCTGGATGGCGAGATCCGGCACCGACCTACCGTCGGCTAGTGGGGTTTCCCCCTAACCAGGACTCTCCCACCAGCGGGGCACCGCCCCAGCCGGGACAAGCTCTAAGCTCCCGGCGAGTCTCCCGGGATGTGGTAGTGTAGTGCATGTTAGTGTAAGTGTGTGTGTGTAATGGGAGAGGATAGAACAAGGAATGGGAAGGATAGATCGCGCGCGGTCCGTGGCCCGTTTGATATTGTACTGCTCCGGCATTCGCCTGGTGTTGGTCGGAGAAACCACGGAAAACTACCGATCAGAGCAGCCGGCCTTGTTTGGGTTGTGAGGGATGCTGGTTTTGTGTATGTGTGTTGGCTAAAGGTGCAAAAACGGTTTTGGGATGAGAAGTTGGGAGGAGGAAAATGTGTATATGGACGCCAACTGGACATTTTGTTTGTGTTACCGACTGTAGTCCAGTGGTTTCTGTGTTCATGCAAGACCTCTTTTTTTTCCTGTCCATGTTGAAAGTAAGGTTATGTCTATTAGCTGTTGTACACAAGTGAGTTGCTTTAATAAAAGGAATTGATTAAGTGAAGTAATGAAACAATCTCAAGGTTTTTAGTAGATGAGCAGAATATAATGAAGTATTGATGACTTGTTATTGTAAAGTATTTTTAACTGTGAGATGTACTATGTTTCTGTGAGATGATTTGAAGTGTTTTATACCTGTTGATAAGTAAAGTTGGTGCTAATTTTACTAATTATCTACAGCCTTCTGTTTCTATGAATATTGTACCAGCCCTGATGATGGAATTAAATATTCTGAAATATCAACAAACATTAATGATTTAGTGTTTTAATTACTCTGACCACATTCCATGATCTGAACCTCCAACATTCAATAACATATTGAATTTACAGTGGTTTTGTCCATATATTTAATGACAATTACTTGTATGCAACCTACTAATATAAGAACCTTTGAAGTTTGTAAGCTATCATATTTCTTCATAAAAAAATAACCTACAGCAAAATGAAAAATGTCTATTTTCATTGTATCATCTTTCAACAATTTAATTCAATATTTTTCAAAAATTAATTTTTTTATATTCCCTTTGCAAAAGTTCTGCAAAAATTTTGAAAATATGCCTTTAAAAACATGCTATATTGTAACATTGTCTTAATCATTTCATTTCTGTAAACTGTCACTTAAACATTTTACAGGATTTTTTTCTTTACTTCAATTTTCCTTGAGAAAGAAAATGAATTCAAATGAAACAATGTCTTATGCTTTTACAAATTTACAATTTATTATCAAGAAACCTGGAAGTGTATTTGGATAAAAGGTATAATTATGAAAATCATTTATCACAATTTTTGAAGAGGATATGACTTGATGAGATCAATATATATAAAATAATATATTTAGAGGGAAATTAATTTCTTGAAACTGATACCCTTTTTAAACATATTTTTAACACAGGACATATAAGGCATCTTATGCAGCAAGAGACTTTCTAGCAATTTACAATGAAGAAGACCCAAAAAACAATACTAAACTATTCCCATCCATACACACAAAACTGTATGGAACATTGTTGGAGGACATGTCCATGAAATCACCCAGAATTTAATTTTTTCACCTGTAAATATTTGAAAATTTTGCCTAATCTTTTCCCCTAGATCTTAGTCTTTATTTATGACTCAACTTCAGCTTTTTTCTTCTGTTCAAATGCCTTATACTGTGAACATTGAAATCCTCATTTCATTTATGAATTCTAAACAAAATACATACACAAGTGGATTGAATTAATATGGCTAAATAATTGTATAAATCTGGCCAGGGCATATGCATAACATGTGACTAATCATCTTCTATGATCATACTTAGCCATTCTTCTATGTCTAGTTCAAGGAAGAGGCCAATGGAGAGATTAGTCGGCACTGAACCTGAGAGGGCAGATCAACTAAGATCAATAGTTTTACTTCTTTTAATAGAAAGAAATCATATAGATACCGACTGATAATATTAATAAAGTAAAATAAGTAAATAAATAAACCAACAAACAAATTATACATGCATTTTTAGACTAATAAAATAATTCGATATTATTCAGTTCATACAAAAGAAGTTGTAGTCTCGCTTTAAGCACATTTTCGATTTTTGTATGTAAAAGCAGGAATAAAGAATTGACTACAGTTATATTCTAGCATACTAAATTAACTACAGTGTAATGTAGTATTATTACAAAAAAAAAAAGTCGGTCAACATTCCGTTAGTAAGTCAGTCTGTCAGTCAGTCTGAGATTTGGGTGCCGCCACCAGGATTTGAACCCGGGAACATGCGCACGGAAGGCGAGCTATTGGAGAGCACGCGATTTATTGCTGGGCGTTCCAGGCACTTTCTCCTTTGCCCCGGCAGTCTACCTGTGCGGTCAGATAAAGGTCCGAAAGACTGGAGAGAGACAGACAGAGAGAGAGTGAGAGTGAGTGAGTGTGTGAGAAAGAGTAACATTCGTTGAACTTTCGATTGGTAATGCCAATCCTGTGCTTTTTTTTGTTTAATATTATGAGGCGATATCCCGCTCAGAATAAATCGCCTTCTTTTTATACAATACACGTTTTAGGGGTCGCTGATATCGAAAAGGTATTTTTGAAAACATGTTTGCCTGTCCATCAGTCTGCATGTGAACATTCGCCGAAGGATTTTCTAACCACAGAGGAATTTTCTTCAAAATTGATTGGTCTCACTGATGCAGCAGCCCGTCGATTTTGAATCGGATGTTTTTATTTTTAGTCTCAACATTACATCAATCCCCTTGGTCATTCTAATTTTCCTTAAAAATTAATAAATTTTTCTGAAATGGTGAAATGTACTCCGGTGCCAGTCCAATTTTCAGTAAAACTTACGAAAATTCCAAAAATAAACACTGATGGACCCCTCTACAACTACATAATTATGAGATTTTCTTCAGAATAAAATATTTCCTTAGAATTAAATCTTCGAGTAATGCCATCAATGTGGTTCGAATTATGAGTAGGCCTAGTTGAGGAATTTCAGTGAAATTGTCAAAACTAAAAAAACACGCATAAAATATTTTATCAAAAACTGCTCTAATCTTTTATTTTTTGTTGGAATAGAGCAATTTTTGTTTAATAATGTATCAGAGGTCTGATATTGATGAAAAATCTGGAATTTCGAAAATTTCACAAGTTCAAATTTTTTCCGAACCTGTCGTACAATTTAATATTGATGTTATATTCAATGCAATATATACCTAAATATTAGACCTTTAAATGATTTAAATTACAGTTATTGCAGAATATTAGTAGTTTTCGCGGAATTTTGAGTTATTCGTTTAATATTTTTCACTTGTTGGCTTAAGTGTTAGTAGTGAAGAAAGTGCATTATTATAATATTACGCATCCATCATCAATAATACGAGAAGGTACCCAAAAATCTCCTAATTTGGCAACATTGAAAAATGTAAGAGACAAGCATGTTGTCATGACATGAATCGTGAAATTGTTTTTCCCTGCAGCTCATATTACTCACTGTTTTACAGAATGACAAGAATACACATTGACTATGAAAGATGGAGTCATCGCAGCAACAAATGTATTTAATATTAGCTTGCATTTGAGGAAGGTGACTAACCAGGGTGGTAAATCAATAAAAAATGTTTTTCCATAAATTCTGACGAAATAATTACTGTACGCCAGGGAACCGCCCTAAATAAATTGATCGGTATTTCCTGGCACGACAACTACTATAGTCATATTATAGTGGTATACTATATAGTCAACTACTATAGTCCCGCATGTAGTTGTGCAAGCTTTTCTTGGAGGTGAGGCGGTCCCCCGCTGGTTCGTGAGATCCACAGTCAATCTATATGTCGGCTTGCGGGGTTTCCTCTGCAGTTGTGCCATCCCCCCCCCCTTCCACAGCGGGGCAAGTTATACGCTCCCGACTGGTCTACCGACATGTGTGGTAGTGGATTGCACGTAAGTATAAATGTGTGTGATGAGAGAGGATAGACCAAGGAAAAGGAAGGAATGATCGCACTTGGTCCATGGCTCATTTTTTAAATACTGCTTCGCCTAGTATTGATCGGAGAAACTACTGAAAACCAACGATCAGAGCAGCCGGCCGCTGGAATTCTCCTCCATAGCTGCATTCGTTCTATCTAGCTAATGTCGAAAATCCTGCCACCGTCGGAACTCGAACCCCAATGTTTTCTTAATTTTTTTTTAAACAATGTTGCATGCGACCGTTTCTCAGTGCAAGAGAAAAAGAAAATTTAAATGTTTTTTGAAAGGAGATTGTTGCTTAAATCAGTTTGTTGTAAAGTGACAAAACATAAACAACAAATTTGAAAATGATATGGTAATTTTGAAATAAAAAATAATAATAAAGAAATTGAAATGTGTTCTACTATTCATTATAATAAATTATTAACGAGTGATTTTCGCGTAATTTTTGATGGGCTACCTCTTATTAATAAGATTATGAGCTGACTCAGCCGCCCTAAATAGCATAGTTGACAAGGGCAGTGTCCAGACGACGGGAGAATGTGGATTGAAATTCCGCTTAAAGCGAAAGGATGCTTTCTCAATGTGCTAGTGGGATGGTAACTGTTTGAGAGCTCCACGCATTTCATACCGATATGCCATTCATTATAATCATCTCCCTTTCTCATATTCACCATACTTATCGTTTCCGTTTCCTGGTACTTGGAAGTTAAGTGGTTAGATGGGCGTGAAGCTTTCCCCAGCGTAAGCAGAAGTTTTGTCCCAATAAAAGCCTAGATGGGCCTAGAGCTGGTGAGGCCAACATATTTTTGCCCCCGGGACAGATTGGAAATACAACTTTTTCACGGGCGAAATATTCAAATTTAAACAATGCGAGTTACAAAAATGTTCCGTTTAATTAAACAAAATTTTATTGTGCAATTTGTTTATGAATGAATATAGGTAATTTATTACAAATAAAAATAATTAATTTAGGGCTTCATAAACCCATTACGCTATGTGTGTTGACTGTGCCTTGAATATTAAGTATTACGTACGCTGGCTATGCCTGGCTACGGCCGTCTGCTAAAGACCGTGGCCTGGCCTCGAGGCTTCCTCATTACGGTGCCGGGGGCGCAGGTGGAGCTCCATATGTAGCGGTACTGCCACGCGGTGTGCCCTAGTTGTTCTCTACGGTATGATAACCAGTAAAAGGAGATGTGAATAGGTGATACAATGCGCGCTTCAAATGGGGTCATGAAATTGTCGAAGGATAAAATACTATATTGGAACAAAAGTAACCATGAACAAAAGTAACCATGACCCATCCCATCTACAGCAACAGAGACTTTCTTTGAAATCACTATTATTGGAAAGTGAAAGATGACTCATCATGTGAAGTTTAATATCTGAATCATTGTGAAATGTTACCATTATAACCATGATTTGAATGTTACGGCGTTGAGAAAGAACGTTGACAAAATTCATTTTCTCTTTATGTAATCAAAGCACATTCGTAGCTCCAGTTTGGGGATCCTTAGAATTGCACCGAAAGAAACCCAGGACTTTGCACTATATCCAAAGCGTTCGTGAATCAGCGTGATGTTAAATTCATAGCCGAATCAAGACACCACACATTACTATGACCGCGCGGTTACACCACAGAACTGATCCAAATATTCAAATCGTAGTATAAACGATTGACCTCGACAGTCGTCCAAGCACTCGAGTAGAAGGCCGCGCAGGTAGACTGCCGGGGCAGGGGAGAAGGTGCCTGGAACCACCAGCCATAACCCACGTGCTCCCCAATAGCTCTGCGCTAGCATGCTCGCCTTCTGTGCGCATGTTCCCAGGTTCGAATCCCGGTGGGGGCACACGACAGAGACTGACCGACAGACTGACTTACTAACGGACTGTTGACCGACTTTTTTTGTGATAATATTACATTACACTGTAGTTAATTTAGTATGCTAGAATATAACTGTAATCAATTCTTTATTCCTGCTTTTACATACAAAAATCGATAATACGTTGCAGGCTATTCAACAACTTTTTTGTATGAAAGGAATAAAACCGAACTATTCTATTAGTCTCAAAATTTATTTACAAGTTATTTATTTATAATTTATGTAATATTTTTTAAAAATTGTGCACAATTTATTTATAATTTATTACTATTTTTTATAATTATTACTATTTTTTATAATTATTACTATTTATTTATAATTTATTACTCCTTATTTATCATTTATGCACAATTTATTTGTAATTTATGCACAATTTATGTATTTATTTATAATTTATGAACTATTTATTTATTTATTTATGCAAATTAATTTATTATGTATAATTTATGCACAATTAATTTATTTATAATTTAATAGTTAGTTCTATTAGTTTATTTATTAGTTTACTTAATTATTTATTTATTATTTAATAATTAATTTATTATTAAATTATTTTTATTTATTTATGTATTTACTTATTATTAATTAATATTATAATTTTATTAGTTTAAATCTACAGTTCAATTGCTTTTTAAAAAAATTTAAAATATTTTTTGTACACAGGTAGTTTATTGGCCTAAATTCGTCACTTGTTTTGTATTTGCAACTGTCAGAATTGGTAATTCTGTAGAAGTTTTCCATAACTTCGGGATAAACCCTTCTCCTAGAGAATTATTTGTTATTTTTAATTTCAACTTCAAATACTTCATTATATTCTTTTAACATTTCTGTTGTAAATCCTTTGTTCCTTTTTTGTTAGGCTGTTTTTGTTTGTCAAGGAATGACAAACTGTGTTGCGACAGTGAAAGCGATCTACAAGATTGGGTTCCATTTTATAGTGAGTAAAATGAGCATACACATTTTTCAGGCGTCAGTCAGTTGGGTGTGACGATTGACAAGAGAAAATAAAATTGAAAGTAGAAAAATAACAAAATTTGAATCAAAGGAGCGTGCACAGGAGGATAAAGCAATAACATATTCCACAGAAACTTGACATTATTTGTACTCAGAAGACTGTGATCTCTGATGTAATATTTTTAAGTGTGATTGAAGTCTCTATTCTTATTACTCCTGCTGAGGTCGTTTCTAGTGCTTCAGATTTTATTCCCTTGTAACTTTATTTGGACTGTTGCCGCTATTTTAGCTGTTGAGAACACTGATACAGTTGTATGTGGTGACATAAGTACGATAAATTGGTAATGCGAATTTCAGGTTGCACAATAGTCACACGCTCTGGATAAAGTTATAAATGACAATAAACGGATTATCAGACTTCTTCCAGCTAATATTGGCATGAGCCAAACGACAGTGGCTTATGTGCGAGTCTAGTGTGTTCGTAAAATGTATTTTGGCAAAAAGTGCTTTGGAAATTATGTTGCACTGACTCAGGTTTGTTTTATGTAAATCACCAAAGTCGAAGTCTCATCACCAACTCGAAAATAGGAAGCGAAGCGTCGTCTGAGGTACATAATAAGACGAGATTATTTTATGTTAATTAGCATCTTAAAAATATAAATTTACGACGGACACTGCGGAACCAACACAAGCACCTACACAGTTTGTCTCTAGCCTTAGATACTTCCCACCCACTGTTTATCGCGCAACTTCTATTATCCATCACTAACATACTTCACTTACTCAAGCCATCTCGTATTGGCTAATGTCATCTTCATCCCGCTAAAGAACGAAGTATGTTTCAAAGTTGTTCCTACCTGTGAACATAACCAGCTAATTCGGGTACAAGCTAGATTCTGTTTTAAGCCGTAACATGTATAGATTTATTTAAGTTCCTGTCTCTCGAAATTATTTGCGTAGTTATAGTACATTCCGAAAACTATAAGTAAGCGCTAAATCGACTTAGAAATATAGATAGCCGAGAATAATTTGGCTTTCAGATTTGTCGAGTTTAGTACGTTTAGTTTGTGTTTTCAGGGGAGAATTTTGAAATGTCTGGGATTATTCATTTTCGTTGTTTGACATAGGAATCAGTGGTGGATCCGAGAGTTGTTTAGTTTATTCAAGATTTCCGTATGTCTATCTCATCACATACAAATCGGTATTCTCATTGTTAATATATTCATACTTTCTTAATTTCATCCAAACAACTTAAAAATTGGGTGTATTAATTACGGAACGCATTCCGTACAGTGTTATCAAACATAATATATCTTCATGGAAATATAATGTAATAGGTTTTTGGAAACTCTCTCTCTCTCTCTCTCTCTCTCTCTCTCTCTCTCTCTCTCTCTCTCTCTCTCTCTCTCTCCCTCTGTCCCTCTTTCTCTCTGTACCTGTCTATCTTTCTGGCCCTGTCTCTCCCTTTGTCCCTGTCTCGCCCTCTGTCCCGGTCTCGCTCTCTGTACCCGGTCTCGCCCTCTGTACCCGGTCTCTCTGTCCTGGTCTCTCTCTGACCCGGTCTCTCTCTGGGCCTGTCCCTGTCTCTGTCCATCTTCTTGTCTCTCTCTGCGTGTCTCTGTAACCTATTTCTTCTCTCTCACTTGTTCTCGTACACTCTCTCTCTCTCTCTCTCTCTCTCTCTCTCAAACACACACACACAAGCTTACTTACTCAACTGAGAGAGCAAGACATATTTAATATGCAGACAATTCCTTAAAAAAGAATACGCATTATGATTATTATTTGAGAATAAACAACATTTATTGGTTCAAATGTTGATTTCAATACAATGAAATTACACTACTACTTTCTCAATTAGTCTACTTGTTTCACGTATACAGTGAAGACAGGAACATTTTTCTTAAAAGTATTTTCTTTTAAAGGGTATCTATTTACCTAATTACCCCCCGCCAAATTGAGTTTTTCTAATTCTTATAAAATGTACTTAATTCAAAACACACTGCACATTTTTTCCCCAATGTGCTAATTACTTCTGTAGCAACCATTTATTATACTCTTTTTGGTAGTTTACGCGAAAGAAAACATAATTTCCAGAAAAAATTCGAATATATTTACGTATTCTCAACTTCATGTTTACTCGTTAAGAAAGGAAAGATAGAACATTTCTTTGAACTGAAGAAGTCGAAGTTAGCTTCCAATTGAAAATGAAAAGTATATGCCCTCATCTACAAAACAATGGAGCTCTAATTTCCTGCCATTTACACTGTGTACATTTCAATGGTATTTCAACCTATAATATAGGATGTACAAAAGCAAATGACATTTGACACATTTCCTCCCTCACACAATCGACAATTTTTTTTACTCATCGGAAACAATATTTTTTCATACGGCTATGGTCACAAAAGAGTCATTTCAGAAATTCCCAATCCTGTAAACTGGTAAATTTTGAAATTTTTACATACGCAGCGCCATCAAACAAGATGTTTTAAACTCTGTCAGTCTATTTCAGATAATTAAATCAGGCTACGAGAGATTTTATTAATTTAATAAAATAAATTTTAAGATTTTGCGAAAAAATGCAGTGATCAGAATTCGTTGATTTCCCACAACTAGATTGTTATGTTAACCATAGTTTATAAAACCCTGATCTAAAACATGGTTTTGAAGACGATTATCCCATCATAACAGAGAAAATAAATTGATGTGCTCGTTGGCGAAAGGTTAAGCTAAGATGCGGAGAAAAAACTCTGTATGTAAAGAGCATATTTTCACTTAGATCTCAAAAATCTAAGTCTCGCCGACTTGAAAACATAGCAAGCGTTCCCAGGTTTTCCCGAGATAAATTTATGGAGACTTTCGAAGAAGAATGAGAGAGTTTAAATTCTGTGTAGTCGTCGTGAACGGGGTTTCTTCTAAAATTGGTGAGATATCGATGGAAAGGTGTTTGCACTTCCCCCTGCAACGGTAGCACCCGACTCGGTGTTCTGTCCACTTCACACGCGAAATTTTCCCGGCACACTGTTACAATGGCAGAAGAAATCGACTCGCCGAGGCTGTGGATGTTGGAGTATCTTCCGATGCTAATTTTCTGAGCTGATAAGATGCAGGCGTTCCTGTTGGCATGCGGTCAATCACACAGGAGACCTTACTTTGTGACAGTGGGGGTGTATGAATTACTGCTTCGTATTGTCCAATGCTGCTGCGTACACTTTACTGTCCAAAGCGGTGTAAATTGCATATTTGGACGCGTTTTGAATGGCACGTTAACAATCTTAAATTCTTCATAGATTTGAGTGCATGTTTTGCAATAGAAAGTACTCGTTTTGAGATGAACTTTTAAAATACGGCATCACCACGCGTGCTTTGCTGTCAGCAGTACTAAAGTCTGTTGTCCACTGTGATGTGTGGGAACCACACCTCATACCACCTTCAAGCAGTTGAATCGGAGGGAATGTGCAAATGATCCACCACCAGAGAAAGCCAGTCTTCTTAGTCAGAGTCGGTTTCGCTCCCCTGCAGATGCAACGATTCACGAGAGTACTCACGAGAGCGGTTTCCATTGCCCCATTCTTCTGTCATAATGGACACGAACTCCACCAAAATGATGGTCGTGTACACGGTGAGCATGGCCATCAGAGCCGCGAAGAGAAGGCGGCCGAGGAAGCAATCATCCTGGGTGCGGGAGACGTGCTTTGTGGCTGGGTTCTTGGTGGAATCCATTTGCGCTCGGACGGTTGTTTTCTTCCTGCAGACTCACGGCGCTCTTTGCGTCTCCTCCTTGACGGACGACTGGTAATGGCGAGAGCAAGCGAGCGACTGGCAGCGAAGGCCACGATGAACTGGAGCATTGTTTCCAGGGAACTCGATGACGTCATCAAAGTTCGATGACGTCACAGGAGGTCGATGACGTCATGAAAGCTCGACGAGGTTATCGGGACGAGTAAATAGATGCAAAAAATGATTCATGCTTTGAAATATTATTTAGTGTTGGAGACCAAATGATTTTTGTGGAATGAAGAAGCTTGTCCCATGTACCCTGTTTCATGAAGAATTACGTTAACTCTATATTGTGTCATATGTGACCCCAGCAAATAATTACATTTTCTACTACGTTTAAAATTATCCTCCACATTTAAATCAAGTGTTATGAACTCAGTGACTACAAAAAATAAATTAACAACTTTTGCAAGTTTTATTTCTATTATTGTCACCAAATATTAATTAAAAACAGGAAAAGTTGAATGAATAGTTTCGGCAAACGTAGATTTCATATTTTTCACTCCTTCCTCCCAGAATTACATTTATTAAACATATTTTTGTTGATATGAACATTGCATACGATTTCACCAGTCATAGCACACTTCATTAGTTTTTCTATCCTTACGAGGACATAAAGCACTTGAAACTAGTGCATCTCATCTGACTTCAGGTTCTGCCATTCCCGTAGTAAGGTCGATTAGATACTATCTCCATGCATTGTTCTTTTATTCACGTGAAGATGTTATCCTCCTGTATAGACTTTTAACATTGATAGATGCCATATCTATCATATTGTAAAATATTGAAATTGGCATTCACCTCGTGGTACGTTTTGTAGAATATTGCTTTGCCCTCATGTCAACGATGTCACCTCCAGACTTCATGCTATTGTAGTATAAAATTGTCTCTAGCTTTCTTTTATTATTTATTTAGTCAAAAAACAGTAAAAAACTTTGTGACGTATGGGGAAGAAAATCATTTTCGCACACTTTTATTTATTTAGTCAAAAACCGTATGTGACTTATGGGGGGGGAATCATCTACGCACGCTCTCTTAAATTGCAGAATCCCTTCCCAACAATTTAACTATTAATAATTGAAAAAAGAAAAATAATAGTAATAAATAATAATAATGATAATAATAATAATAATAATAATAATAATAATAATAATAATAATAATAAAATGACTCGTTTCAAATATCACCATCCAAAAAGTTCTATCCAAAGAATAACACTACCAAGGAAATTAGGGGGTAGGGGCATCTTAAATATTGGTAATCTCCATGCAAAACTGATAACGGACATGAGAGAGTATTTCAATGAGAAAGCCTTGTCATCTCAGCTATACAGAGTGATACAGCAAGTAGACGAGAACTATACACCACTCAACCTTAAACAAAAAAATGTATTACACGAACAACCAACACAAGCCGAGCTCTTAGAACAATGGAAACAAAAAGCGCTCCATGGTAGATATCCTACAGAAATAGCCAAATCAAATGTCGACGCCTGCTTGTCGTACAAGTGGCTTAAAATAGGATATCTCTACCCCGAGACTGAAGGATTCTTGATTGCAATCCAGGACCATGTAACTGCAACACGAAATTATCTCAAGCACATTATTAAAGACCCCGAAGTGCCTTCTGACATCTGCCGGGCTTGTGGTGTAGGCCAAGAAACGATCCAGCACATTACTACGGGTTGCAGTACGCTGGCCCCAGTGGATTATAAACAGAGGCACGGTATGGTAGCACGAATCATCCACGCCAAACTTGCAAGGAAATATGGAACTGCTAGTGAATTTGATACAACCTACTATAAGTACCATCCACAAAATGTCATCGAGAACATCTATAAATTATAATGGGACCGAAGCGTATTGACCGACAGAACAGTTCGTCATAACAGGCCGGATGTAATTCTCTTGGATAAATCTAAAAGAAAAGTATGGCTGATAGACATATCAGTTATAGATACCAGCAACCTCGACACAACACACAAAAAGAAAATTCAAAAGTACAGGGAACTTGCAGAAGTTATAAAGGAGCAGTGGCATGTATTGGAGGTAGAGATTGTGCCGATCGTCCTCTCAGCAACAAGTGTGATACCTACCGTCCTGAAGCACTCTCTGAAAAAACTGGGGATCGAGACAAACATTATCATCTATCTACAGACAATTGTGATCCTGAGCACGTGTTCTTTAGTCAGAAGATTTATGGGTTCCTAAATAAATTTGTGTTAAAGAATTATATACTTTTTAATTTATAAACTAAGTGTTTAAATTTATATTTGTAGAAATGTTTACCTTCTAAGAAGTTCTTAAAATAAATATATTTTTGTTCAAAGTGATGTACTACGGAAATCATGCTTTGATAGAAATATCTGTATGACTCCTCAAACATGTACCAGAAAACGGTGAAAAAATAAATAATAATAATAATAATAATAATAATAATAAATTTAAAAAAGCGAGAGATTAACATTTCAAAAACTAGATATTTTCGTTTCCGAATTAAAGAAAACTTACTTGTAACGTAAACGAACGGACAGATTTGATTTTTCTATATTGCTAACGAAATAGAAACTCACTCTAAGCTCTACTAGCACTACAAGCAAATGGAAAGCTCAACAAAACGTGCGTATAGTGAAGCAACATTAACGTCCAGATCAAGGGGCCATCTCAACATTTGCTCAATGGATCAGGGAAACTGGACAAACACCCGATCGAGATGGGGGTCATTGACCCGGAAGCTGAAGTACATTACTTGTTACAGGCATATTAAGTCATTTAAAAAAATATACAATGCAAATGTAAACTAATTCATTATAATATATCATTGTTTTGTTAAAGTAACATTATTTTTCTTTTTGACTATCAGTATAGTCTCTAACTGTATAGAAACAGTTTTGCAGCAGAAAAGATTTTACTTTTAACTTAAATTTGTGTACCAATCTTAATTGTTTAATTTCATCTGGCAATGCATTGTAAAGTGCATGTATTGTATGTGGATTTCTTGTAGTCA
>BLKR01005782.1:0-72463 GCA_011170035.1 Teleogryllus occipitalis | reverse complement strand
TGTGTTTCGTGAAACGACAGCCACTGGTTCGAATTAAACGTACACATGAACGATGCTATCATGTTTGTGAAATGTGGAAATTAAAGACACCCCACAGAATGACGTCACAACACATCTCATTAGTTCGCTATAATAATCAACATGTCACACTACTCATTAAATTATTCTACCCATTGCATTCGTTCTATTATGATATCTCTTCTAACCTAAAGGTGATAAAATCGGAGATAGGGAAGATCGTGTGTGTAAGGATAAGAACGAAAAGTACCGTGTGGTGATCTGATGATTCAAATATTAAAAAGTAATGTACGCAAGTCAAACAAAAGTGTTTTGTCCCACTCATTTCAACTTTTCATACGTACACCAAAAACTCACTTTCTATACTACGAATAGGTAGATAATAGATATTTATGTCACGAGTCCTCTAAATGAGTCTTTAAGGACGCAGCCGGAAGGTTAACTGCGAGGCGGAGCGATAGCGAAGCCGAGTAGTTAACCTTCCGGCTAAGTCCTTAAAGACTAATAGAGGACGAGTTACATACAATGATTTTTGTTATTTTTTGTTATTTTAGTTTATCGCTTATTAAAAATAAACTTTTATCACTTTCGCGAGTTCAGAATTGTCATTACTCTTGATTTTCTGTAGCAAGGGTCGGTGGTACTGGATGCTTTGTTTGTGATCAGACAGTTGAATGTTTTTTCTACTAATGCAAGCATAGTGTTCATAGCAACGGCCGCTAAAATGATCGAGAGTCCATTAAAAATATTTTAGCGGCCGGTGCTATGGACGCGCTCTTAAAGCAGTATTTAGATGGTTGGTTGCTAAGGGGCTAAGTGCGTGTTTACTAACGTAAATAACAAAAAACAATTTTTGGATTTACATCGAACGTGAGTAATTTCCACTCCACTGCGCGGCTGAGCGTTCTGTCAGCGATGACGCGCCACCTCGAGAGGTGAGCGCATTCCGCCCCTCCCCCTCCAACTCACACGCCCCCTTCCACCCCCCCCCGTCGCCCTCGCCGCTCGCCGTGGCCTCCGGGCGGAAAGAGCGACCCGTAATTGGCGGCGTCTCCGCCAACAAGGGCCGTCACGCGACGTGTGCTCTGGATGCGGGACGGCGTCGCGGCGCTGCGCCACGCCAGGGGGCGCCAAACGTCTCTTGCAACGATCCCAACCCCGCTCAGAAAGCATCGCGTTCCCAACGGGGTGGATATTCGTTGGAACATGTTTAGAATATTAGAATTCAGTGTCTGGCTGGAGCAGAATTCCAGTGATCGGCTGCTCTGATCGGTAGTTTTCCGTGTTTTTTGCGATCAACACCAGGCGAATGCCGGAGCAGTACCCTACCAAACGGGCCACGGACCGCGCGCGATCTGTCCATCCTCTTCCTTGTCCTATCCTCTCCCCTTACACACACACACACACACACACACACACACACTTACACTAACATGCACTACACTACCACATATTCCGGGAGACCATTCGGGAGCTTAGAGCTTGTCCCGGCTGGGGCGGTGCCCTGCTAGTGCGAGAGTCCTGGTTAGGGGGAAACCCCACTAGCCGACGGTTGGTCAGCGCCGGATCTCGCCATCCAGCGGGGGAAGATCTCCACCATCTCACGAGAGAAAAAAACATGCACTACACTCACGAGACTAATGACCAAAGCAGTTGACGCGCCCCGGAAATACGAAAAAAATCATCCGATCAGTCTTAGCGCGGATTCGCTAGAAAGAGGTAGTAGGTGGTCACACGTGGCCCGCGGCGGGGCTGTTTTGTCGACCCCTGCTCGTGCAGCGATTTGGTGCATCCCGTCTCGTCGTTCTGCTGCGCTCTATTCCTACGAGGAAACCACGTGCGCTGCGATAAAAGAAAAACGCTGTGTTGCGTGTTGTCGCAACTGAGAGATTAGTTGAATACCGTTTATTGTTAGAACTGCGGTATGTGCTGTTTGTGAATACAGCTCTCAAAGAACCGGAAGCAGTTATATACGCGGGTTTAGAGGCGGAGTTAATACGTTATTGTTCGAGAAGGCGTTTGAGCTCTTTCCTCTAGCAGTGTTCTGTCCACCGAGCCGAGCCGAGCTGCCGAAAACGAGCTGTGCGTAGCCCGGGAGCCAAGGAGACGTAATTTTCCGCAACTTAATAATTACTTCTTAGAACGCCGAGGAATTTGGATGAGTCTACAGAGCGTTTGCTCTTTAAAACGAGTGCGTACGCTCTTATAAAAATATGGAAATTAACTCTGCTGAGCGTTCTCTGGATTAAAAAGTTTAGGTCTGAAAAATCCGGACCTCTGGACACATTCCCTTTTCGTTATTTAATATATATGGTAATACCCCGGAAATGAAAAGAGCTTCTTTTACGAGCGTTTCCGACTTTCAGGCTGCGTCTCAGATGTCAATTTACTAATTACTCGAGCTACCCCACTGACAGTTTGCTGAATCTGTTTGATGAGAATTTGCAAGTTAGTACTGCCTGACTGATACAACAGGCATCCCTCCTGCAGTTATCGAACCGAATGAAAATGTCTGTTTTTCACATTTTTTCATTAAGAGATTATTATAAGTCGATTCTGTCTTCGTTGCTTGCATACTAACCTCGTCACATTATTCTTTGTGCCATATCAATCACAATTTTGTGATGTAGTGTTTTAAAATGAAGAGGTAAAAGAAAATCGATTTCAATATCGTTAGATGATAATGAATATATTTATTTGGGAAAGAAGGAAAAAGTGTTTGCAAAATGAAAACATTTAATGTATGGATATTTATTTGAACATGAGTTGTTTTGCGTGAATTTTTTATTTATTTTTGTTGTATGAAAGTTCTGCCTTATTTTATTCAAAGAGTTTCAATAGTTCTTTAATTTTTCAATTGCTATGAGAATTGTGGCGTTCTGGAATTCAAAAGCAAAGTGCTATACTTTAGATTGAGTAGGGACACATAATTTTGTTTAGTTATTCACTTTCATAAACTGATTTATATGGTTCCACATATTTTAGTAATCTTTGTTCATTATCTTCTCTGCTTCGTTCTGATTTATAACGATAGGCTTTTAATGGGGACTTTCCATTCACGAACGCATTGCTTTTCCCCATTATATTACTTTCGACGTACATAAAATATGTTCTCCCTGAATTGCTTTTTGACGCAGTAAATCGAGTTTCTTGCCAACGAGACCTGCTCTGTGACGTCAGATGTCAATTAAATAAAAACTATTTACCGAAAGGTATCCGATTATTTATGTCGCGCATAAAAAATGATCCTGTTTTTTCGTCCAATGGTTCGCTAGTGTGAGTGAATGAACCGAACATGGCTTGCAATGCAAGGAGTGTTGCTTCTGAAGGTCAATGTGAAAGAATATTTTTGAAGACAATTTGTTATTCGCTTTCACACAGCAGTGCCTCGGCGAGAAAGTAAGTACTTTGGAAGGAGTTCTGATATGTAGAGGAATAATGTAGATTTGTGTACAACATAATATTTCATTAATCTGATCAAATCATTAGAGAAAAACGTAATACAATGCATACATCTTAAATTAAAGACAAGCTACACACGTGTCGTAACAGATGAATAATGGTATTCCTGGATACGGCATTCATGCAAAAAATGTATACACAGCTAAAATGTTGGCTCCGTTTCTCGCTTTCTGAGAAGGGTTAAACATATGAGTATCGTGCAAACACTTGAAATTAAGTTGTGTTAATAACTGATTTAAGATTTTAAAAGGAAAGGAAATTAAAAAATAGGAACACAAGATAGGGTTAAAAAGCAGTGTAGAATAGATAAGGTTTAAAGATGAAACATATGTTGTCTTTTAATAATTTTTTTCTTAATAATAGTTCCAATAATTACTTTTTATAGACAGTCACAAATCCATTTATTAAAACAAAATTGTTTTTACATTACAATGGTATCTTGAAACAAGAAACAGCGTGACAACGTTTCAGAGATCAAGTTGTGCCTTCCATAAATTAAATATTGGAACCATTATTAAGAAAAAAATAGACAGTGAACTCTAGAGATTGGTAAGATCTGTACGTTTAGACACAAGGACAATGTATAGACGATGGAGTGACAGGAAAAGAAAGGATTGTGGCATAGCAAAGTACTCCTGCATAATCTACTATGCAGCGTATGAGGGTCGTCTTTCAAAGAAAAAAAAGTTCAAAATTGTAAGATATGTTAGCAAGAAAACGTGTGTTTTAGGGTCAAAATACATTAAGAATATGCCTTAGGGCGCAACATTTAAATGACTTTCCACTTCATCTCGAATCCTTTCACAATTCACTTTCGGAAAATTTCATTTGGTTTTTAATTTGATCTTCCTCTTTCCCTCCTGCAGGCTCCGTCACACCCCTTTTTTGGACCACTTTCGCTTTACGCGCTGTCACTGACACCACATCCGCCGCCTGGGTTTCCATATCTTCCCTCCCCGCACCGCCCCTCCCTCTGCCGGGCCAACTCCTAACTTACCCGAGTAAGACGAAGGCGGCCTTCGGCGGCGGCGGCGAGTAGCGGGGAGTGGGGTGCGGGCGACGGGGACAGGAACAGGGAAGGCCCCCGGCGCTAACTCAAGACGACGGGATCTGCAGCTCCTCTCGGCGCGGCTCACGTTCCCCTCACGTTCACGGAAGGGGGCGGGGCACGTTGGGACCAAATAACTAGAATCAGGACAAAAACTCAATGGTCGATTGAGAGCGTTGACTTCCGCTGTCGTCACCATTGACTTCTTGGCTATGCGGAAGATGCCCGTCATTCTGCGTTCTTCCTCAGTTCTTTCCATGCATTTCGCCCTGAAGAAGGGTGAAATGCCAAAATAGGGACCGAAACGTTAGCACATATACCTAGGACGCGGCGTCTCGTGGACAGCCAAATAGTCGAAGATCGGTTGATTGATTGATTGATTGGCTCATTTATTGATTGCAGACGTGACAAATGCTGTGGCAATTTGTGATTGTGTCTCGTGATTGTAATGCACGCATCTCGGGGTATGTAGTGTTTCGTCTCTGCTGGCACCACCTACAAATCGGCTTTTAGGGTTTTCCTCTCTGATTATCTCCTCCAATTGGGCATCGCTCTAATCTTAACAAGCTCTTAAGCACTCAACTGCTCTCTCAACATGCGTGATAGTGTAGTGTATGTATGTGCAAGTGTGTATGATAAAGGGTAGTAGTGTGGACGGACAAGGTTGAGGAATGAAAGATCGCGCTCGGTACGTTTTTCATTTGGATAGGGTAGTGCTCCGGCATTCGCATGATATTGATCGGAGAAACCGCAGATAACTTCCGATCAGAAAAGTCGCCGCTATGAATTCTCCTCCAGACAGTGAATGAACTGGACTAAGCTATTTGGATGTGTGTGTGTCGAAATTTCTGCCACCATCGTGACTCGAATTCTAAGATCACCCGAACAGAGCCCCTGAAGTGGCAACGATCATCATCATCGTATCATCATCAATAGAAACAACAACAACAACAATAATAATAATAAAAAAATAACATAATTATATAATAATAATATTAATAATAATCCACTGCAGTAATTCTTATTCCTCTTGCGCGTTCGCATGTGCTGGTTAAGTGACGTAAGTTTCTGAACGTACTCCTCGGACAGAATGCTTGAGAGGATTCCCCATCAGTATACGGAGGTTAAAATAGGCTAACGCAGTGTGTTTTCGCAACACGTATTCCAATCACACCTCCACCATTCCTGTTCGTCAAAGATTCAGAGAAGAATGCTTTAATTTTTGAGTTTTGGCCACGTGCTAATCGCTAGGTCCCACTGTGCGGGGGCGGGCCTGAAGAGAAAGGCCAAGCGGCCCCCTGCCCTGGCGATGAGTTAGTTACCGCCCCATTGTGCTCCGCCGGCGGGGGCGGCGCCGCAGGGGGTAGAGGGGTGGAACTGGCCACCCGCTGCACAAAGAGAAGTTCCTGGGCCGCAGCCGCTGCTTCTTCCGCCTGCCCCGCCCTCACACCCGTTCAACGGCCGCCCGCCATCCAAACCCCGCACTAACCCCGCCTCACCCCCGGCCCAGTCCCGGCCCAGTCCCGGCCCAGTCGCGACCCAGTCGCGACCCAGTCACGACCCAGTCACGACCCAGACCTGCCCCGACCCGCCTCAGATCCGTCGTCCCAGACCCGCCCCAGACCATCCTCATTTCTGTTCCATCTCCGCCCCGCTCCCGTCCGGTTCTGTCGCTGCTTGTCCCGCCCGACCACCGCTCCTGCTCCAGCCCCGGCTCCTTTCCACCCCGTCCCCATCCCCGCCCCGTCCCAGCCCCACCCCATCCCCACCCCGCCCCCATGCTGCCCTATCGCTGCTCCGCCACTGCACCGTCTCAACCACTTCTCGCTTTATCCAAATATTCTCCCGGCCCTCGCCCTGACATCCACTCATCGTTCGCCCTCGTTCCACCGGCTACCGCCCCAGCCCCAGTCCTGTTCACCCCACCCGCGTACCCGTCCCAATCCTCATCCTCGTCCCCGTTCTGTCCCACCTTTGCTCTTCCCTGTACCCCCCCCCCCCACTGCATCTCGCCATTGCGCCGCTCCGACCCCTCAATCCCTCCTGTTCCGCCCCCCCCCCAACGTAGCCGCTTTCCCCGGCTCTCCTCCTGGGCCCCGCCTCTTTCCCGAGGCTTCGACCGTCGTTCGCAGATTTCTCCCCTCTTCTCTCTCTCTCTCTCTCTCTCTCTCTCTCTCTCTCTCTCTCGTTACGCGTACGTACTGCCTTGTCATCATCACCGCTCTTCAGCCACTGAACCTAATCGTGTTTCTTCGCTTGTGTGATACTTTCATTCGCCGCTAGATGGCAAAAAGAGCGTACCGAAATGTGCTTGGTTAGGCGGAAGAGTAGGCGTGATGATCTGAGCCTCCCCACGTCAAATAAGGGATCATTGAATTATATTGAATCACTTTCGTGTCACCATCATGTGATCTATCGAGAAAACTGATGCCGGCCGCAATTGAATACTAGACCATCTTTAATCTGGTTCATACATTCTTCCAGATTCGCTGCAAATCAATAATGTAGCGCAAGTTTCCTCGAATTATTCCCGTTCCTGTTGTACCTTCGGTTTCTGTATTCATGCCTCCCGATTTTATGCTTCTGCTTCATTTCCAGAAAATATCCAACTTCATATCTAAATTTTGCGTCTCCTTTCACAGAGCTTATTGCTCTCAGAGCAGCATTGACTTCTCCTTCCTATCTCTCTCATTTTACACTGTTTTCTCTGGTTATAGCTCGTTGCTTATTTGCTCCAGAACTGATATAAGCTCTCCTTTTTTCAAGTAATTCTTAATGTTTTTATACGATGACAATCATGACAATAATTGAATCTTTGTATTAAAATTATTTAGTACTAACATTCATTTTATGCGTCTTGACACCGGTACATCAATTAGGGTTTATGCATGGCGTCGTCAGCGTGTTAATATGTTCCCTTAGATTAATGGTGCTTGGCTAGCGGGTGTGTAACTCGGTTCCTCCGCAAATGTTTGGGAGCCCTGCGTTGCTGGCTCCCTCCAACGCGCCCTGCTTGCGTAGTGTGCAGCCCCGGTGCTGCCTCTTCTTGCGGCGGTCACGCCATCTGGATCCCCCGAAACCCGAGAACCCGCACACACGCAGGCACACAGACACGCAGGCGCCTAGTGCCGTTGCGTCTTAACGTTGCGCCGCCCCTGCTCCACACCTCGCCCCCGGCCTCCCGCCCGCGCGCTCACATCTGTTTGCTACGAGTTAGCTTGCTGTCCATCGATGTACTTGCTCGCCTGCCCTGCCTCCCGCTCAGACTTTTCCTAATTTTGCCGCCCACTCACTCGCCCGTCTTGCCGCCCGTCTAGCCGCCCGTCTTGCCGCCCGACTTGCCGTCCGACTGGCCTCCAGATTTGCCGTCAGACCTGCCCGCAGACTTGCCTCCAAACCTGCCGCCAGACTAGCCGCCTGACTTGCCGCCCGACTTGCCGCCCGCCTTGGCGCCCACCTAAGCGCCCGACTTGCCGCACGACTTGCCGCCAGACTAGCCGCCAGACTAGCCGCCTGACTTGCCTCCCGCCCTGCCGCCCGCCTTGGCGCCCGCCTTGCCACCCGCCTTGCCACCCGCCTTGCCACCCGCCTTGCCACCCGCCTTGCCACCCGCCTTGCCACCCGCCTTGCCACCCGCCTTGTCTACCCCTTTTGCTGCCTGACTTGCTGCCCGACTTGCTGCCCGGCTTGCTGCCCGGCTTGCTGCCCGACTTGCTGCCCGACTTGCCGTCCGTCTTGTCGCCCGTCTTGTTGCCAGTCTTGTCGCCCGTCTTGTTGCCAGTCTTGTCACCCTCTTGTTGCCAGTCTTGCCGCCCGTCTTGTCGCCCGTCTTGCCACCCGTCTTGCCGACCGACTTGTGCCCCGTTCATTTGCAAGGCTCGTCTCTCACTTATTACCGCCATTCTTTTTCTTAAACTATAGTTACTATACTAAAAGTAACACGTAGGTGCTCATGTGTCGGGTATTCCCATTTCTTTTCTTGAGTAAATAAATGTTTGTCGCCTGTCATCCGACTACATCAATATCGCTCTGCGTTCAAAAGAGAAAAAATAATAACAGTGCAGCGTGTTGAAACGAATGCTCATGTACGAGATATTAATCAAATTTGTATTAACTGCTCCTTCCATCTCAAGCACTGAGAATCTGACATTCTGAATATGCTGTGCACTGAATTTTTATTACAAATGCGTTGTTTGTTCTCTGGCACAATTCATATTCATTTCTGGGAAGAATCAAACTATATTTTGCTCATCATTGCCAACGATAACGAACCTTATAATAACTCAAAGAGAAAACAATGATATCTCTTTCAGCTTGTTACATTCACGATCGCATGCAAATATTCGTGCTGAATTCCGCGGTGCGGATTTTGGAAACAATTCCGCTAAAGGAAAATGAATTATTCGTCGTAAGTCTGCGCTGCTGACAGTTTGACAGCAACATAAAATTTTTTTTTTCTCATGAATGAATGAAAACGAAATGAATGTAGGAAAGGCTTATTAGCAGATATCATAACCTGGATATCTTTTAGAATCTCGTTCTATTGAAAGAACTCGTGACATTTCTAGACCTCCTCGTCGACATTTCTTTGATGCTATTCCTATACTGAAGGGAGAGAGCTGTCTCTTTAGGGGATTACTTGAAACGTTTTCTGTGAAGGGAATATAACGTTTTTTGAAATTTCTTTGCAGGTAAGTTCCTGGAAGTCTGTGGACATCTAATATATCTGACAATTCGGTGAGTAGTGAAGACGTAATGAAACTTCAGCCTTGTTAAAGTAATATTTCTAAAATTATAGTACTTTATGTAAATAATATCTTATTTAGCCAGAAAAATATAATTTCTAAAATTATAGTAATTTATGTACATAATATTTTATTGGTACATACATTAATGATATATTGAGAAATTTAATGCGAAATATATTTTATGCCAAGGAATAATGCTAAATAATAAACAGATTATTAGGATAATTTGTTTATAGAAGAAATTGTGGACATTTTTCTTGCAACGACTCCTTTTAAAAAGATTGCTTCACCGACCCCCTTACATTTTTCTCTTTAACATACGTCATACTTAATCGTAACACAAAATTCACTTCATTCACACACAAATTCACTTAAATGGTTTTAAAACTTTAAAGATAACGGTTCCGTATACCAATATTTTCGTAAGTATCTCGTTTTCCAATAATAAGGGTTCCTTCCATTTCTAGATAACATAGTTTCCAATGTTCATTGTTTTGCAATGGTTACAAAATGTTGAGTTTTTTGAGAACATTAAAATATCTGCAATGCATATTGTGGTTAATATTTTTTGCACAGTGTAGTAATGTTTTAATACATAGCTTAATCAAAATTTGAGTTTTCTAAACATCCTAAAGATGAACAATAAATAGGAAAGAAGAGCGAGTAATTTATTATTAAAGTTGGTTGAAATAAAATTGTTATCAACTACATTAATTTTGTTTTCTAATCAAAGGGATTTTTATCTTCATAATACGAATACGTAGCCGATTCATATTCGACTATTGATCCACAGTCTTCTTCATCTCTATTCAACCTTTGAAACTATATCGATCCCCAAGGAATCGATAAGAACCCCGATGGTTGAAGGAAGGCTATTTCCTCGTTTAAAAATTCAGAAGTGTTGTATGTTAACGCTAACTTCTTTGTTTAGAGAAGATAAATGTTTATTTGAGTTTAAAATATACAAATCTCAGATTGATTTTTTGCTTTAATTTACTGTTTACTCGGTGGCATTTTCGCGTGTTCACTTATGAATTGGAGACGTTAAGGAATTGGCGATGAACACGTAAACAGTACTACATACATGAGTAGTTTCCACAATCATTTACAATAAGATACAGAGAAATATTTATCAATCTATTTGATTATTAAATCTCAAAATCAACATTAATCGTCTGTTGACGTTGAGGAGGCGAGGAAAGTGACGTTTTGAGTTAAGACGAAAAGCACCATTCGCCCAACGGCTGTCGTGAAAGTGGACGAAAGTCAACTATAGAAATGAGCTGAAAGACCTAGGAGAAATAACAATACTTATTACAAGCATAGTCAGTCTTTAAGAATTATACAATCCGAAAATGACTTATTAGTTCAACATCATTATTACAAATTATATTAGTTTCTCACACCTAATGTAGTCTATAACACACTATTCTCGCGAGAGGTTCATTTCCCCCCACCGCTCGTGCCTGCGCTGCAGCAGATGTGTGTCGCGCGCTCGGGTGTTCTGTAGGCGACCTCCGCGCGTTACGCCCCGCCCCGCGCCGCCCCGTCGCGTCGCGAGCGCCAGTATTCACGAGCGGCGGCTAACGCCCGGCGCATCCATCTCCGCTCCGCCGCGGGCCATGGGCGGGCGGCGCCGCTGATCCCTCGGAGACGCAGCGCTCCGCCATCGCTCACCCGCGGCCCCGCCCCCGCCCCCCCCCGCGACCTCCGCCCCCGCCACGCCCCAGCCCGCCCCCGGCTCGGCCCTCCCCGCCCCTCCTCATCCATCCGCGCCACGCCCCTCGCCCGCGATCCCCACGCCCCTCCCCCTCCTCATTTTCCCCCGCCCCTCCTCATCCCTCCCCGCCACTCCCCTACACCACTCTCCTCCCATCCCCTCCTCATCCGTCCCCGCCCTCCCTTCCCCACCCTTCCATCCCTCCCACCCGTCCCCTCCACTGCCCCATCCCGCCCCCGCGACGCCCCGCAACGCCCCCGCCAACCCCCCGCGACGCCCCCGCAACGACCATGCAACGCGCTAGGTTTTCCCCGCCCCCTTCCGCGATCCCACCCCATGACCCCGTCCTGCCCCTTCCTGCTCTTTCCCTCCCCGCCCGTCCATTCCCTCACGTCCCCAGCCCCTCCCATTCCCTCCACTGCCCCGCCACGCCACCGACAAGCCCCCACGACGCCTCCGCAATGATCCTGCATCGCTCTCTGTTTTCCCCGCCCCCACCCACGATCTCCACCCCCATTCTGCCCCTCCCCGCCCATGACCGTCGCCTCCGATCCGCCTCGTCTTGACCCCGCCCCGCTCCGCCCCCTGCCTCGCCCCGACCCCGCTTCTACCCGCGACCTCCGCCCCTGCCCGCGACCTCCGTTCCCGCACCCAGCCTCCGCTCGGTGCAGACACAGACACCGGAGGTTTCTGCCGCGTACTCCGCGCCGCGCCTCAGCGCCGCACCGCTGCCAGCCTGCCTGCCTTCCCGGGTCATTCCGCTTTCTCGCTTCCCACCGGCATACCATTCCCTAGAGACATCTCACTCCTGCTCTTCAGCCTTCCGTCACCTCATCTCGCTCCCCAACGAACAACCGTTCCCTCCTCTCGTCTCGTTCGCCACCACCCCCTCCCCTCCTCTCGTCTCACTCCTCGCCGACTCACCCTTTCCTCCTCTCTTCTCGGATCCCACCGCTCCACCATTCCTTCGTCTCGTCCCCTACAGGCCTTCCGTTCCCTCGACTCGGCTCGGCTCGCTCCCCAGCGGTTTGCTGTTTCCTTGACCATTGTTTCGTCATTCCTCCGTCGAGATCAGGCCTGCTCAACTCAGCGGCTCGTGGAGCGGCCACTCGCTTCTCATGAGCACGGAAATTCTCCCGCGAGCCGCGTCTGTCGGGGACGGGATGTACGTCACTTTGCGGTAGGAGCAATGGCTTCGGGAGGCGGCTGCAGGGAGGCTGAACGCATGCAGCCGTCGGCTTCGGGGTGCATCGCACAGGAGCGACGGGAATTGCCTCTCGCTTTCCGGCCTTCGTATGAAACAGTGTGTGCAAACACGGAAATTGGAGAGAATATAAATAAAAAGCAATGTAACATGTTTACATACATACATTTATGCATTTATTTGAACTGCAATTGGGTATGACTCGGTGGCAGTTAAATAACAATAATGTTTAGTTATTTTTAAAACCAAGAATATTGAACTGTTTGAAAATTCTTTTGCTGCATCAAATTTATGTAACAATTGCTGAGTGAAGTTCAATATTTGCAGACTGACAAGCACCGAAAAATAATATACAAAGGGTTGATTACAACTTGAAGAAAGTTCAAAATCGTTTGTTTAAGGAAATATATTATTTAAATGCACACATAAAAGTTTCCAAAAATGTTATGAGGGGATTTTACTTTTTTTGAATTATGAAGCGTTAGTATACTGTACAAAAACTGTACAAACCCCGTTTTTAATGGTGGAGTGAGGTAGAAGCTAATGGTGGATTTGTTTTGGATCACAATTATTCTTCAGACGTTTTACTTTATTTCGCTATTTTATTGTCTTAGCCGGCTAGACTCTTTTCGTATGACGAACAACTATTACTACATGAAATTTGTTCGTGTTTTGCTAATACATATATTTATATTAAGAGAATGGTCTAATTTAATAAATGACACTATGAAATAACACGTTTGCTGATCCCAACTGGCAGGTATCGCTAATTGGGAACTTGTCAAAGGGCCCGTGACGCAAGAGGGAATGCACCAAACCGTTGATAAGGTCACCTGACTGCAATCTCTTTTTCCTCCTCTCCACTAGCGCCCCATCTCCCGACGATGACTTCCCCTTCAGCTCGGAGCGGAGGTTCAGAATTTAATAAATTGGCCTACTCTGGCCAGAATATACTAAATCCAATGCTTTTTATTCTAGAATGTTGGAACAACCCAGACCTGAATTATTTAGAAAAGAGTAAATGTGTACAGACGCGAAAAACGGCGCACGGACTAAAACAAAAATGACCGCCATTTGTAAACCAGATACAATGAAAATAAAATAAATATGTTTTTGAACAGCAAAAACATAAAGAAATTTATTTACAAAATATGATTTTTTTCTAGATGGTCGAGCGGTCAAGTTATTAAATTCTGAACCACTTAATATGGATTGACCCCATTTCTCCGTCCCGCCATCTGGTGCTCCCATTGATTCACCATCTCATCGTCTCGCCGTCTCAACGTCTTGCCATATTTCGGCATTGGTAGTCTCCCATCACGCTGTCCCGTTTACTCGCTGTCCGATTGCATCACCTTTCCGCCGCTCAGTCGCTTTGCTGGAACATCTCTTCGACGCCCGGTTGCCGTGCACCCGCACCATCCCGTCGGTTTGACACACCGACTCCCCGCCGCACAGCTACCCGTCGCCTCCGCTGCTGATCCTCGGCGCCCGCTCTCCGCGGCTCTCCTTCGCCTCTCCCGTGCATCTTTCTCTCTCCTCCTACCAATAACCGTCTCCCCAAACCACTCTCTCTCACCATTTCCCCCACCGCTTCCATACACCGCCATGCCTCTTTCAGTTGACCTCCATCACCACTTTGTCCCTCGTCCCCCTCCACCTCTTGTTTTTTTATTAATTTTGAAGAATTTACATAGCTAAGTAAATATATCTATACATATGTATTTACAGACTTATATGCTAACCTTAAATATAATCTTACATACTGTGACATACCGATATGTCGCATGAAAATAAACAAACATTTATTTGTAGACTATATGGTGGAACATGCATTAGAATATATCACGAGAGCAAAGGCTTAGCAACGACCGGGAATAAACAATGTAGTTTTTGTTTTTTGTAAATGCATTAGGAGGTGTCTGCATGCCGAAAGTAGAAAATTTGGGATTGGGCGAAGAAGTTTAGACGATCGAAAGGTCAGCTACACCAAAATATAACGAACGAATGGATTGGCTGGGTGAGAGAAGGACGGTCAAATGTTATGAAAAAAGAGAAGGTAGAATACGAAGTCTTCGAGGGGTGAATCATGCAGGAAGATTTCATTCTGACCGGCATCGCGTTGCTGAACTGATCGTAGGTTCGTGAGAGGGAGCGAGTGTAGTGCAGATAGTCAGAGTCGGGTTTTCAGATCGTGAAAGTTTAAGGACAGTAAATGATATTGCAGATATTGCATGTGGAAGTAATATTGATGCATAAATTGGGACTTTGTCGGGAGTGGTAATCGAGTAATAGATTTCGGGACTATGTCATAGGACGTAATCGGGACTGATAATTTTGATGGTTCGAGACCAGCTTGGATAGGGGCAGAAGAGGATTTCTTGGGACTTTGGACTACGGCAAGCTCGCAAGATATTTCGACTGAGAAGTATACGAGGGACATCAACGAAGAATAGATAAGTTAACCGCGGTATAAAACTGTAAATTCAAAGATATCTTGATCAAAGGCCTAACATCAAATCATTTATTAAATTCACTAAATTGTTTGCTAAAAAGGTAACAATAAACTTTGTTAAATTTTGTTCTTTAGAAAAGAAAGTGATCTTTCATTTAGTCAATCCAAACAGTAATGAACTAGAAATATAGAATCATTCTATTTCAGATTCCCAGCAGCGCTGTATAGTCTGCGGATCCTATAATCCATTATAAAGGTAATAAGGATTATAAAATATCGTGACCCATTGACCCAGCAAGCCGGACGCAAAGATCTTTGCAAGAAATTAATGTAGAGAAAAAAATTGTATATCTCAATACTATTTCAAGGGGAAGGAAATCCCTTTTCGAGTCCTCAGTCTGGATGTAAATCAGCAAACTGTTGTAGGAATATGTAATACGGATATTTGTTTTTGATTCGGGTTTGGTAATTGGGGCTTTTGGCGAGTTTGAAAGGTGATAGGGCTGGGATTTGAGGTAGGTTATGATAAAAGTTGGTGGCCAGATATGTGATGTATTGTTCAACTGGTTCCAAATTAAATTCGTTGTGAAGTGTGTTGTTAGTTATATACCAAGGGGCATGAGCAACTATTCTTAAAAATATATTTTGCAGGACTTGTAGTTTATGGATGTTGACTCCTCCGCCTTTTGTACTGAAGAATGGCGTGTGCCTGGGCTGCTCTGGCCGGTGCACGTCGGGGCACAGTTGTGGGCAATTCCGCTCTAGGATTTCCACTGGGTGTTCAGGGCGCCGTCTCCCCACCCCTCACCGAACGCGTGTCCACATTTGCCTTGCTGCCGCGCCTGCCGCCTCCACAGCCTTGTCGCACACGCCCGGCGCAATTTTCTTGTTCCCTTTATCGCAATCTTCTTCGCTATCTTATCTGATGCGCTGCCCAACGTTCCTCTCGCCGTGTCCGCCATCCCCGCCGTTCCTTCCTCTGGCCCTATACAACGCGCCACGTCGCCCGTCGCCCTATTCTGTGGCTGGCTAAAGGCGCCCCGCCCGCCGGCCTGCCTCGCTGCATCAGTCTCAGGCGTTCCGCCACGGCCGCCTCCGGCACGTCCCGAACAATCGGCTTCTCCTGTCGCGCCGCCGCAATTGCGCATGCGAGCTTCAGAGCGCACTCCCCTCTCCGTCTCCCTCGCTCGCTCCCTCTCCCTCTCGCGCTCCCGCTCCCTCTCCCTCTCCCTCTCCCTCTCCCTCTCGCGCTCCGTCACCCGCTCCCTCTCCCGTTCCCTCTCCTCCCTCTCCCATTCCCGCTCCCTCTCCCTCTCCCTCTCCCTCTCGCGCTCCGTCACCCGCTCCCTCTCCCGTTCCCTCTCCTCCCTCTCCCATTCCCGCTCCCTCTCCCGCTCCCTCTCCCGCTCCCTCTCCCGCTCCCTCTCCCGCTCCTCTCCGCTCACTCTCCCGCTCACTCTCCGCTCACACTCCTGCTCACTCTCCCGCTCACTCTCCGCTCACACTCCGCTCACTCTCCCGCTCACTCTCCCGCTCCCTCTCCCGCTCCCTCTCCCGCTCCCTCTCCAGCTCCCTCTCCGCTCCCTCTCCGCTCCCTCTCCGCTCCCTCTCGCTCCCTCTCCGCTCCCTCCGCTCCCTCTCCGCTCACTCTCGCTCCCTCTCCCGCTCACTCTCCGCTCTCCCGCTCACTCTCCAGCTCACTCTCCCGCTCTCACTCTCCGCTCACTCTCCCGCTCCACTCTCCGCTCACTCTCCCGCTCACTCTCCCGCTCACTCTCCGCTCACTCTCCCGCTCCTCTCCCGCTCCTCTCCCGCTCACTCTCCCGCTCACTCTCCCGCTCACTCTCCGCTCACTCTCGCTCACTCTTTCCACTCACTCTCCGCTCACTCTCACTCTCACACTTCGTCTCTCACTCCCTCTCCCGCTCTTCTCCGCTCCCTCTCCCGCTCCCTCTCCCGCTCACTCTCCCGCTCACTCTCCGCTCACTCTTCCGCCCACTCTCCGCTCCTTCTCCCGCTCCCTCTCTCTCTCACCCTCACTGGACGGGAACCTGACGGAATCTTGCGTTCTCCACACATTCGTTATACGGCGAATAGCGAGCAACCGCTCACCGAATCCTGGGTAGTGCGGATGAGTTGCTTCCTATTTGCCGAGTGACGAACATTCGGTGCTCGCCCCATCCACCGCATTTCAGTCTTTTGGACCCAACAAAGCAAGCAAACATTTGGCGAGCACATCAACTACTCAGCGAATGCTGAATGTGTGGAGCCGTCCATAGGATGCGATCAGAGGGAAACCGCGATACATTCATTCGTCCCGTAAGTATAGTGCGTGTTTTATGGTGAGAGATGGCTGATCTTCCCTCGCTGAATGGCGAGATCCAGCCGCGACGTACGTCGGCTTGCTGAGATTTTCCGCACGAGGTACCTTCCACCAGCAGGGCACAGTCTGGTCTCTACGCTTTCTCTAAACTCTAACCTTTGGACTGGTCTCCCGACATGTGTGGTAGTGTAGTGCATGTAAGTGTGTGAGAGGTGAGGATAGGACAGGGAAGAGGAAGGAATGATCGCGCGCGGTCCGTGGCCTATTTGTTAAGGTACTGCTCCGGCATTCGTCTGGTGTTTACTGGAGAAACTACGGAAAACCACCATCAGAGCAGCCGGCCGATAGAATTCTCCTGCAGAGAGCGGCTGAATTAGACCTAGCTGTCTAGATAATGTCGAAAGTTCTGCCACCGCCGAGATGCGAACCTAGGAGCTATCGATAAGAGGCTCTGCAGTGACATCAGTTGATACCCTGAGCCACCGAAGCCGGTGAGATGGATTCAACCGAAGAGTAATAGTTCCTCGTCCATCCGATTGCACCAGACATTCGAATGGGAATTATTTCGTATACCTATAGGTGAAATGTAATGAAAGAAATCTTTACAATTGCTGGTTATGAGCGCAATTTGAGATGCGCTTTCAAGTTAACTTAACCTTTCTATTGCATTTGTGAGAATAGGTTCGCGGACCTCCGCATCACATTCTTCACTTGGTTCTAATTTTTGTAAAGTAAGTATATTACACGAAAAGTAAGTATATTCAACTAGTATTTCTCGTAAACTTGTATTTCAAATTTAAATAATATTTATTTTTTCCGTATTGTACCGTATAATACAAGTATTTTTTTTCTTAACCGAGGCCTATACAAGTTAATAAACCGATTTATTTCTTTATATATTAAATCAAGTTGTTAATACAAAGCTACTTTTATATTCTTTTATCCTTGTCGTTGCTGTAAAACATTTTTAAATTAAACAATCAAATTCCTCAGTAACCTAATAAATGTATGCACTGCTAGGTTTTTCGGTAATTGACAAATACAATTCGATCAATAACTCGCATGAACATACATCGTAATTTAGTTACACAGTTATTATTATTTTTTGTTTCCGACAGACAACCGAGAGACTCTTTTTAGGCGTAGGTTCGTAATATTGTTAGGGTGACCTTGCGAGAGCTTTTAGTTTTTTGTGCCCTGTACCTACAGCGGCCGCCGCCGCCGCCGCCGCCACCACCACCGCCGTTACTGCCCCTGCCACCAACGCATCTGATTCGCCGAATTTTCCCGATGTAGAGCGTTGTACACGTCAATTACGTATTCCAGGATGCGTGCTCACAAGATCAATACTGCTTTTCTCTTCGAACTAACATTTGTGCGTTTTCCGTAGAATTTCTAGGCACGTAATATGAACAAAGTAAAACATTCCATTCAAAATCTGGACGCGTGAAAATGCGAAGTAGAGAATACTTTCCGAGAAATTTCAATTCATTTAACATAACAGCTATTTAAACACTGTTCGAGGAAAGAGAAAAAATGTGTACTTCAATGAAAATTAAACTAAGGTACCCGTTCATTGCTGCTAATGGCATTTCGGCAATATCAGCATAAAATGAATCATCAGATTGGAAACGAAGCTACAAAACCTTATCGAAACATTAGTAGCTAAAGAGTGTTGGAAAGAAATAGTATTGTAGCCCATGGTCCTGCGCTGAGTTTTTTCATTAATAGTACTTGTACTATTGACAACTGTTCCCCTGAAGAAAATTGTTTTTAAAAATAGCTTACATATGTAATTAAATGTCAAACAATTATTTTATTAATTGTTTTCTGTCAATATTTCATCAATTTACTAGAATTTATTATACATACTTCAATGTATTAGAAACGTTATAAATCAAAAAAATCTTGTTTGAATACACAAGTGGAATCTAATATATTTACTAGTTTATATGATGGATTATTAAGTAACATTTCTCAAAATTAAGATACTTCTCATAAATTGTAATGACTTCATTACAATTTTGTAATGTTCCTCTCAACCTCTCTCTGACTACTTCTTTTCATACAGAAATACTCAAGAGCGTTTATTAAGATACGGTATTGTGCGACTTGTGCACATTAATAATACATCCTTCTGTTTATACCTAACCATTGTTTAAATAATATATTTATTTATTTCAATTAAGCCTGACGATGATAACTAATTTCCGAAACGTTGCGCTGTATGTATTATGTAATAAATATTAATATGAAAAATATTCTCTCTTTAAAATTAAAATTATTTTATTTTTATTTCGAACGCATCAGTTAAGGATCATCTGTATTTCTCCATCTCCCATTCTAACCTTCCCTCCCACTCCTACACAAACAACAGAGCAATATCAATGCCTAACGTGAGTCTCACACTCCTACACAACCACACAGAAATATCAGTGCCTAACGTAAGTCTTACACTCCCACACAAGCACACAGAAATATCAATGCTTAACGTGAGTTTCGACAGACAACCCTTTGAGGGACCGTCTTTTTAAGCACGTCTGACCGGGAGCGGTAGCTCAGTGTATCAATTGATGCCACTGCAGCGCCTCTGACCGGGAGGTCCTAGGTTCGAGTCCTGACGGCGGCAGGATTTTCGACACTAGTTTTTCAGCTATGTCGAATTCAGTCGCTGTCTGGAGGAGAATTTTAGCGGCCGGCTGCTCTGATCGGTAGTTTTCCGTGGTTTCTCCGATCAACACCAAGCGAATGCCGGAGCAGTACCCTACCAAACACGGACCGCGCGCGATCTGTCCTTCCTCTTCCTTGTCCTATCCTCTCCCCTACACACTCACTTACACTAACATGCACTACACTACCACATATTCCGGGAGACCGGTCGGGAGTTTAGAGCTTGTCCCGGCTGGGGCGGTGCCTCGCTGGTGGGAGAGTCCTGGTTAGGGGAAACCCCACTAGCCGTCGGTAGGTCGATGCCGGATCTCGCCATCCAGCGAGGAAAATCACCGCCATCTCCCGAGAAAAAAAATGCACTACACTAACGGGACTACTTACCGAAGCAGTTGACGCGCCCGGAAACACGAAAGAATCAATCAATTAAGCACGTCGGCCTCTTGTGCCACCCACTACGTGCTGTTTTCTTGATCCCCACCTGTCGCGGGGGCGCGGGGCCTGTTAGGCGCACGCGTGCTGCGTTCGGGCCCTTTGGCTTCTGTGGGCGCACGCGCGCCCCCGCCTTCGATCGCGGGGTCAGCCCTAATTCGAATGCGCCCTCGCCCCCCCCCTCGCGTGGGCCTGAAAGCCCAGCTTATTAGCTTAAGGCTCGTATGCAGCCCGGCGACCATTAATATGCCCGAGGAGCGCCCCCCCCCCACCTCCATCCGACCCTGCAAGGCCTTCCGCCTTTATTATCCATGAAGCGGCCGGCCCATGCGGAGGGCGCACGTGTTCAAGTCTCGGACGATGCTGTATTCACACCCGTGAGTCGTTGCCAGGACATTGTAAAATTGCTTACGAATGATAAGTAGAGACCGGAAAAATACGTAGTATGAAACGTCAAAATATGTACATAAATATGTAATGATAATAGTAAGAATATGTAATAAATATGTAAAATCGGATGTAATGTGTAATCTTAAAATACTCTTAATTATAAATACATTTACATAATACGAGTGATGCACACTTGCACCATACAAATACTCCATTGGTAGTAAAAACTTCACAAATTATTATCCAGGAATGTAATTTATCAGCCAGAATAGACGCAATAGAAGCAAACTGGCGATATCTTCGACCAGCAAATAATCACTGCAGCATGGAATATTCTCATCGAAGTGTTTCACGATGGCGATCGCTGAAGTTTCTTGGATATTTGGGTCAAAGGTCACCACACACGGCGTCAATGATACTTTTCACTCCTAAAGCTGAAAACGATTGGTAGCTGACACGCACTTCCCACCCTGAGATAACTGACGCAATAACGCCAAACTGAGGATATTCGACCGCGTCTTCACGTAGCGTATGTACTTCGAGTAGAGTACTCAGTACCATTCAATAATAATGTTGGAAAACTTGTTGAATTTTATTAAAAATACTTCATTTCATAAAAATGTGTAAGAAAATTGATAGAATAAAATATCTTGAGAAAATAGCGAAATATGTAAAATACGTAATATAGTATGGAATATGTAAACATATGTAACGAAAAAAATGGATATTGCGTTAGGATGGCGACAAATCGCCAAGATTAAAATTTTGAGAGCGGTAAGGAGAAAAAAACTGTAAGTACATAAAAATCTGGTCTCTAATGATAAGCGAAAGCTCTACTCATGTTTCCTGCAAGCCATTTTTATTGAACTTTACTTCCCGATTCGTTGGCAATCTCATTTGAACTGGTCGTTTTCGGCAAAACTGATTTTACATAATGGTAGCCTCCTATTTTCATGCATTCCTGTTATATATATATATATATATATATATATATATATATATATATATATATATATATATATATATATATTGTGTGTTATTGGTTACGGCACAACTGGCTCATGCGAACAAGGCTTTAAGGAAGAGGCGTCCCGCCATTAAATATTTGATTTTTGTGTGTTGCATTAAAGAACAGCAATTTTCTTTATAATTTTGCTATGTAATCAACTTTTGTACTCTATAACACGATACTACTATACTGTACACCGCTAATGATGTACGAAAGGCGTGGAGAATGAATGAAATAGGATCAGATGCCTATAGCAATAAAATGTGTGGTGATTAATCTTGCGAAATAATCTTTAACTAAATTTTTGTAATAGTATAATTCGAAAAGGCTGAATGTTCCTGTTTATATTATTGTGATTTAGTTTCTGGATCAATAATTCTCATCTAGGTAACGTTTTTAGTTAAGATACTTTGCTTTGCTTTTGAATAATTGTATATGCAATTGTCTAGTTCATCAGTGCATCCTATTCAGATTTTGCGCGCGTCGTTTAAATGAATATAAAGTTCTTTTTAAATTATACCTGATATCTTTTTTTATTGTTTAAGAAGCTTGAAAATTGAATTAATTATTCATTTTTACGATGTTTTATTTGTATTTATACATAAACGCATAATTGTGTATTGTCAATTGTAATTAATTGATGATAGATCTTGTATGCTACTGTTGAAGTTGTGAAAATTTGCATAAATATTCAATCACAAATTAGTTTAAACGAGTGAAACAATATTTTTGATTATGATGACCAAGACTTTTTCCTTATAAACTTAAAAATGTTTATTTTCATGCAGTATAAATCAGGTATTTTATTAGTATAATATAAAGGTAATTGAATGGATGTTAATCACTCACTTTGGTCTCCGTTCACTACATAATTATTCAAATAAGGGGATAACACATTTCCATTTGACTTGATAAAAAATCAGATACGTGATAAACTACGGTAGTCTGTAATACTAGAAAACACATTGGAACACATTAAGCATAATAAATAAGACGAACGTAATTCTAATTAGAAATATTGAACGACAAATTACAGTGCTAACATACAATTAAATGACCATTCGATCATTTGCATCGGATGATCGAACTCAATTCGCAACATCACTTTGATGCAGCCCCACCGCCCTTGCATCCTTGACTGCCCGGTGGATCGTAATTACTGTGTAATCAAATCATGTTTGGATATAAGCGCGTCCGCATATTTTCTTCATGGGTCGCGTTGAATTTGACGGGCGGTATAATTACGCGGAGAAAGCCATGTAGCGGCACCGCAGAGAGTAAATTGGGTAATACGAGTAATTGTTACATAATTACTCTGCGGTAATTAGGTTCCTGGCTGGGGGGGGCGGGTGAGGGCAAAGGGCACTAGGAGTGAGCCCTGTGCGACCTCGCACTAGTGCGGCCGACCTTTGAGGCGGGGGAGGGAAGGATTGTTTGTGAGAGGGGGTGGGGTCCAGAATGAGTGCGGAGAGACAGTCTACAAAATATGATGCAAGCCAGAACAGGAAGTTCGTAGTTCATGATGTATTCATAATATTCCCGAATGTGGATTCATACAAGATGACAGGAAATATTAGTTGTTGATGTTGTTTTCTGATACATGGGATCTGGAAACATGTCCATTGTATTGTTGGACTTCTGACGTTTGACGTCACTTCAGCTTTCAAATTTTTTGTGGGCTTTTGACCTCCATATTCACTGCCTGGTACCAACACGGTACTTTCCTTTCAAACATTCGTTAGTTGCGCCCTTATTTGGTTGTGTGGATGTGCGGTTTAATTTGGACTGAAAATGTCAACGTTTTGCCTTGCTTATAGCCTCTGTTCGCATGTCTATTTGTTTCAAAGGAAAGATGAGGGTGCAGAAATTTTGTATGTACCTCTGCTGTGAGGAGACAAAAACACTGAAAAAGTACAACTTCACGGCCTTGATACATGAAATACTATTTAATGGTTATATTTCATTGCTTACATCCCTATTTTGGCCAGAACAAATGCCTTTTTGAAGGCGATTGAAAAGAAAGCGTTTCTCCACATTCTTTGTGCTTTCGTAATAGCATTAGGGCGATTTGAAAAGTAGCGGCTCGTAAAACCCTTGATGCCTCCCCCCCCCCCCGGGGGGCGACGCACGCTCCGTGGTCCCGCGAGAGGTTGTGTGGGCGAGTGCGAAGGGCAGCCATCTTAACACGTCACGTGGCCGATTCTTCCGTGATCCGGTGGGAAATCACTGAGAAGCTCGATGCGGAGCGGCGGGAATCGAATCTCCGATCAGATCATGCGCCCCCGCCCCCTGCCTTTGTTCCCGTAATAAATCGGTTGTCTTGTAAGGAAGGGAACGCCAAAGAAGTAAATTTACAAAGGAAGCAGACGGTCGTTTCTTTTTGTTTTGTTGAAAGGAAAAAGTTAGGGAAATGAATAGTATTTTAAAATGTATAACTTGGTTGAATAGAAGTGTACAATCTTTGGCGAATCCCAGACGTATTTGGAATATATTATAAGCTTTCTAAAATATTGCACGTTAAATGTTTGTTGATCAAATGGATTTAACGAAACTCTAAATGATCGGGCAATTTTTTTATCTACATTTTTCATGTGGTATTACACAAAAGGAATGGATGGATGTACTTAGTAGTTCAAATTGAAATATTTACTTTAATTTCATAAAAGGTATGTGTAAGAAATCTCTTCTAATTGCATTTAAATGCTAATATCTTTGACTAAAAGTGGCATGAAATCGTTCATTATAATTGAAATTAGAGAAACTAGAATATCTACTTTTTCGTATAGTTACTGATATCCAACTTGAAAAAAATTGTCCCTTTAAACATTTCGAGAGACTAAGGGTTAAATTTTCTCTTTACCATTCGTATCTAAATTGCTGTATGTTGAATTGCTGCTAATTGGAATGTAAACTTGGAAATTTCCATTAATTTTTTTCATGGATTTACGTAGGAATTTTGAAGGGAACAAATTGTTCTTTCTGATATCTTGATCTTTCTTTTAGTCAAGTCATCGATTTTTTGACTATGGAGAAATTGTTCAACAATATTTCTTCAAATCTTCCTCCAAAACAAAATTAACCAGACTCTATCACTCTGTGTGTGGAAGCTCAACACATTGAATGTCGGTTCCACAAGTTCGTTATCAGTAAAGTAAACCAACATCACCTATACTCCCCTCTCATCAAACCTCACGCGATTGCTAGACACAATAGGGCGGTCGTTACAGACATCCGCCTATCAAGGAACGCCATAGAGTGCAACACCCTTGTCCGACGCGCTTTTCCGTCACAGTATCGGCCGACGTTGTTTATATAGCCGCACTATTGCCTGGCTTCATGGTCTGCAGGTGATGACTAGCGAGTGGCTCCTATTCGCCCTTTGACCTATCATCCATGGCGCTAACGGCTGCTATTAACTTTTAAGGGCGATTCGCAAATCACGCGCTGGACTCCCCACCGCACGGTCCCTAGCCCCGGGGAGGGTAAATGAGGGCGGGGAGGGGAGGGGACGTGTGGGAAGCCGTAAGGTGAATCGTCAACGGGCGGAGAAAAAGCTAGGTGGTGATAGGTCATAGGTGATGCAAAATGGGACGGTGGTGAGAAAGAGGAGGCAGAGTACGGGGAGTTTTTTCTTTTTTTTCCCTTTTCCCCCCTTTTTTTCTTCTTTTTTTCTTTTTTCTTTTTTCCTTTTTCTTTTTTTATTCCCTTTTTCCTTTTTTCTTTTGTTTTTCTTTTTCAGAAACAGCTAAAGCATATGTAGAGATCGATCAGCTGCCGAAGCTTATGGTTAATATAACACATGTGGAATGTGCATATTTAAATATGTAGAAATGATCTGAAAAAGAGCTACGCGAGGGAAATTTGTCCAAGGAAACCATCTTTATTTTTTATTGAAAATGCTTTGCCGTTATATATTACAGTTAGCCAACCTCTTACAGTAATAATATGCACCAAAATTTGTTTTCCTAACTAGGGAGTTTTGCGTCGGCTAGACTCAAGGATGCTTTATGCTCATCGCAGACACCTAAGGTTGGGGTGTAGCTGTTTACTTGAAATGCGCGAGCAAAGCGTGTCAAATTGTCGATTGTTTTGTCCAGCTCATTAAATACATTCAATTCTATTTGTACATGTTATAACATTTGAATAATTATCCACTCTTCCATTTATCCGTGAGAAGCGATAGAGAGACGAGGTGAGGCAGGAAAAAACGAAGTGAAGCGAGGTGAGTCGAAGTGAGACGGGGAGAGACGAGGTGAGGCAGGGAGAGGCGAGGCGAGGCGAGGTGAGGTTAGGCAGCGAGAGGCGAAGTGAGAAAGGAAAGTGATGGGAGAGACTAGATGAGGCGGGCAGAGTGAGGTGGCGAGAGACGCGGTGTGGTGGGAAGAGATGAAGTCAGGCGGGGGTAGATGACGTGAGGCGGCAATTGAGGGAGTGAGGCGGGGAGAGAAGAAGGGAGTGAGAAAGGGAAACGGGGAAAATTTGAATGAAATGGTGAGAGGTGAGTGGAGGCGGGGAGAGGCGAGCTGAGCGGTTGGCGAGTTGAAACGGGGAGAGGGGAGCTGAGGCGTGAAGAGATAAGTTAGTCGGGAAGCAACGTGAGATGGAAGTAAGTGGGGATGTAGGACAGGTGAGTAGAGACGTTACGAGAAGGGCTGAAGCAGGGAGAGGCGAGGTGTGGTGAGGTGGGGAGAGGTGAGGTTAGGCAGCGAGAGGCGAAGTGAAAAAAGGAGAGTCATTGGAGAGGCTAGGTGAGACGGGGAGAGTGAGGTGGAGGTAAGTGGGGATGCAGGGCAGGTGAGTAGAGGCAGCATCTGGGTAGGGGAGATGTGGCGGAAAAGAGCTGAAACGATGGCAGATGTGAGTTCGGGAGAAGAGAGTGCCACGGCACGAAACGAGGAGAGTCGACGAAGAGTTCACCGGGAGCGGTAGCTCAGTGCATCAACTGATGTCACGAGACCGGTCGGGAGCTTAGAGCTTGTCCCACCTGGAGCGGTGCCCCGCTGGTGGGAGAGTCCTGGTTAGGGGGAAACCCCACTAGCCGACGGTAGGTCGGTGCCGGATCTCGCCATCCAGCGAGGGAAGATCACCGCCATCTTTCAAGGAAAAAAACATGCATTACACTAACGGGACTAATGACCAAAGCATTTGACGCGCACGGAAACACGAAAAAATCAATCAATCAATCGAGGAAGGGTTGGACGGGGTGAGATGAAGCGAGGAGAGAGGAGGTGTGGTGGAGTGAAATTGGGAGGAGGTGGGGCAGGGAGAGCTGGGCTGGTGCAAGGGGTGCTGTGCGGGAGATGACGGCTCCAAGCAGTGCGGGGAGAGCCATGAAGTGGCGTGGCATGGCGGGGAAGTAAGACTAGCGATACGGGGCGGGGAAGTAGAGGTCGAGCAGGTTGTGGGGTGACGACGGGCAGTCCGTACAGAAATGGATATCCGCTATAAATACTCCACTTAGCCGTGGTTTATGTCTTCTCACTCCCAGATTTACGACGCGAATCGGATTTCGCTTTATGAGGGCGCTACGGTGGCGCGGTGCGGTGGCGGGCAGGCGCGGCGCGTTCGATTCTCGGGCCCGAGAGAAGCCATGTGCGCTATCTTACTTTCTTACTTGATTTCGGAACATTCTCTGAGACGCACAATTCTTTCTTTTGGTATACGATCAAAAAAGATTTTCAAGCACTTTTTAATATAGGAAGCTCCTCTATGTGCGTTTCTTAGCAGAAAGTTACTATCTTTGGCCATCTGCGCGCTAAGCTTTGAATCAAACGATTTTACTTGATAGTTGTTTTATTCCTCTTCTTTGGCGAGGTCTTCTAGCAACTGTACGATTTCTCCTCATCAATGCTCTTACTGTATTTTCATTGTTTTCTAAAGTTTGGTAAGTCTTTCTCAACTGATCAATTTCTTGCAACTTCTGCAGAGAAGATCATCCGTTCCGTCATACAAGATACATTAGAGCAATATCTTATTGTTTTGATAGTAATTTTGTCGCATTTTTACTGGTAATATAACCATTATTATCAGTAGTTAAACAATGTAAAGATAGTTGAGATAGAATGAATTAAATTCTGAAGAGGACATGTAAACGAATACAAAAAATTAGCCTAATGTTTGTATGAATGTTATCATTTAATTTCTGCTTTTAATTGATTTAAGTTATAAACTGAATTAATATTTAAAGATTCTTAACATATTTATTTGCGTAGAATGAGATATTAATGAAATTTCATTATATTTTTTTGAAGTATAGTAATTACCAAGCGCTATTAATATTTCTGGTTTCAATTGTAAAATGGTGTATGTCTGTCCCTTTATCATAAATATATATGTTCACTGTTTATCTACAAAAAACAGGAGGAGGAGTTACTAAAACAAAAGTAGAAATTATTTATTTAGATTTATTATTCCTTATTCTTCGATTGCACGTTGCCTATTTTTATTTGTCGAGACAAACTTCGTCCTCACTAGAAAAAAAATCATTTATTTTTAAATACCTGATAAACCTGAATGATATGAACACCGTATGCCAGAAGAACATTAATGTGTTGAATTTTGCACCAAAATGAATCTCACAAATGGAAATTCTGCAGGCGATTTAATTTATTGTCTTGCTCCACTCTGCACCCTTGCACCCTCTGTGTCGTATATTTCACATATGCTTGCGTAGACATGTGCTTCCATATAAAGCACTGTGTAAGTAATTAGAGTTCGTAATATTATACTGATTTTGTGAGCCTGGAGTTTGCAAGGACGTATAACTTTATTAATACTTGTGAAAATGACCGACTCACCCGTGAGAACTCTTGACAAATAATACCATTTGTTTAGTTTTATAAATTTAGTTTCTGAATTATTTAAGAGCAATCTTCATTGATATTAAATTTCACTGACAGATATGAAGAGGCATGTTACTAATGGCTACATAAACTGAAGATTGTATTACTTCATTTCGAAATTCTGAAGAACTGGTCGACATTTTTACTTTTCAATTTTTCCAAGGATACAATTATGGCATTAGCCACGTACTGACGTAGTATAGAATAATTCTAACCATATTAGCAAACCACCAAATTAGAAAGAGATGAACTGAAATTTAAAAAAACATAAAAAATACGAAAAACAAAACAAAATCTAATGTAGATGCACTTTATGCTGTGAATATGCTATCAAGAGAAAAATTGCAATCCGCGATTAGAAAACTAATGAAAATAAGAGCACGTTGAAGGTGAAAAGAAATAGATATGCAGAAGTGTAATAATTTCGGGAAGAAGAGGATTGGCTATGGCATGCATTTTGTTAAGAACCCTTCATAAAGTGATAGGTCAGATCTAGCAAGATGGAAAATTGTTAGTGGTGAATGTTTCTCGTCGAAACACGAAATAAGAATAGAAAAGAATAGAATGGCGGAAATGTAATAATTTCAGGAAGAAGAGAATTGACCATGGCAAAAATTCCGTAAAGAGCCCTTTATAAAGTATAGGCAAAGTCTAGGAAGATAGAAAAGTGTTAGTGGTGAGTGTTTCTTGTCAAAACACTGATGGGCAAAAGAAAAACAATAATCTATCGTCTCCTTTAAGGAAATGGAATCTGTATTATTTGATTATAAATGAAATTACCGACTTTGGGAAAACCAAGGGTGCTTCACTCGCCGCGAAACCAAATGCTCATTGCCGCCGGCAGCTGACCGCTGACCGCTGACCGCTGACCGCTGACCGCTGACCGCTGACCACTGCCCGCTGTGCTGCGACTCCTCTTCCGGTCGGTTTCTCCGGGAACCCGACCGCGTCGGGGCGCAAACTCTGGACCCGGAGTGGGGCTGAACCCGTCTTCCCTTCCCTCTTCCCTGAGCCACCCTTCCACATCCGCCCCGTCTCACTGCTGTGCTATCCCACATCGAGTCTCCACATGCCTCACTGTCCTCACTTGTCCCCCTTATAACCATCGCCATGGCGCATCCGAGTTCTTCCGTGCTCTCTTCCCACTCCTTCCACTCCGTTGCCTAGCGCTAATAGGGATGACTTCCTCACGCTATCCCTGCAGTGTCACACCCTTCTCAGATATGCTCCGTCAATCCGCCCTTTCCTGACTCCCTTCCTCACTTCGCTCTGGCCCACTTCGTCTCCACTTCTCCCGTTCTTTCTCATCCCGTTCCCTGCCGCGCTGTGCCCCTAAACAGGCAGATTTGCGGAGGTTGACCTGCTGCCCCGCCCTGTCTTGCTCCGCTATTCCCCGCTGCCACGCCCTGTCAACCTCCTTCTCTTGCCCACTGGGCTCTTCCAGGCCCGTCCCGCTCCTCACCGCCCCACTGCGCCACGCTTCACATTCTGCTCTGACCCTACTCACCCCTCTGCCACGCCGCACCCCACATTCTGCTCTGACCCTACTCGCTCTTCTCAGCCACGCCACGACCCACATTCTGCTGTGACCCTACTCATCTCTCTCCGCCACGCCACGCCCCACATTCTGCTGTGACCCTACTCATCTCTCTCCGCAACCCCACGCCCCACGCAGTAACGTTGCGTTGTGCTCTGCCGTGTCCTCCGGCCTCGCCCGGCCCTGCCGCGCCCCGCCCCACCTCGTCGTTTCGCGTCGCGTGGCCGCCAGTGGAGTCGAGTGGAGTCGTCGCCAGCCCCCCCCCCCCGACTCACCCCCCCTCACTCCGCGCTTTGATCGCGCGCCCGGAGTGTCAACAAGCGCGCGCTCCGCTGCCCCTTCTTTGTGGACAACACAAGCGCGTTTGCCGCTCGGCTTGCCGCCCCCGAACATCCCCGCCCCGCCCCCGCCCCGCCCCGTCCCGCCTGACCCACACCCGGCCCTCATCCGGCCCGTCTCCGGCCCGGCCCTTCCCATCCCATCCTCTCCGCCCCGCCTCCCGCCCGCATCCCGCCACGCATCCCCGCCACGCATCCCCGCCACGCATCCCCGCCATGACACCCGCCTCCCCCCGCCTCCCCGCCCCGCCTCCCCGCTCCGCCTCCCCGCTCCGCCTCCCGCTCCGCCTCCCCACCCGCCTCCCACCCCACCTCCCCACCCTGACACCCGGCCCTCATCCGGCCCGTCTCCGGCCCGGCCTTCCGTCCCATCCTCTCCGCCCCGCCCCCGCCCCGCCCCGCCCGGTCTCCCGCCCTGCTTCCCCGCCCCGCTTCCACGCCCCGCCTCCCCCTCCGCCCCACCTTCCCGTCCCGCCCCGCCCCACCCTACCTCGCCCAACGTTTTCCTCTCTCCCCAATATGCGTTCTCGTGTTACCGACTGTTACTTTGGCTCACCTCCCTCTGCCCCCCCCCCGCGCCTTCACCATCCCTTTCCGTTCTTCCCATCCTCACCCTTGCCGGTCCCCCCCCGTCTCTCCCAGCCCCTTCCCACCTCCGTACGATTCCCACCTCTCGCCAATCCCCATATTTCTCCGATTCCCACCTCTCACCCTCTCCACACTGCCCCACATCACTCCATCACTTTCCATCTTTCCTTACCGCATTCCGTTCCTCCCACTTCTACCCGCCTTTCCACCCCCTGTCTCGTTCCGTGCGTCGTAGTACAAAGCCCCGCCCTAATAGGCCCCACTCTCGTTCATCCCGCCCTTCTCCACTCTGGCCAGACTCCCTTCTTACCCTACTCACTTCCCTCTTGCCCCTTCATTTCTCACTTCTTTCCTTTCCTTTATCTGTAACAGCTTCTCTCTCTTGCTTTCGTTTTCTGGCGTTCTCTCTCGCTTCTCCTCCTCTCAATTTTGCCTTTCCTAGCCCTAGTCCTCTTTCTGCCGTGCAGGAATGTTCGTGTCTTCTTGTGTTCGACTCAATCTAACAAGTTTAATTGGTGCAATGTTTCGATTCGTTATTGGAGTGTCCCTCTCCCTCCCCTTCGCTACAATACTTACTATACTCGTTGTAACTCAAATAATTAACTCGATTTCTTTTTTTATTCGTCTATTCAACAGTGCCTTTTGAAATCATTTCATATTTTCTCCTTTTCATTTTGATGGCACATTCTGCCTAACGACTCAAAACTGTATTAAGTTGTTTTTCACAATTTATAGGATGTGGTGGTATATGTGATACAATTCATAGAAGATAGTCCTTATTTTCTACTTAAAAATAATATTTTACGTTTGTGAGATTATCTCATTCGTTTTTTCTCTTGCAGCTGACTAAAAAATGTCACCTATGGATTCTTCACAAATGAAAGTTCATGCCCATTTCGCGATTGCTTTTCAGTTTATGTAATATAAGGTGAACGTCCACAAACAACAATTTAGGAAGCAACTCTCTCTTAGGCCAAGTGCAAAGGAGAGAGTATTTCATTCATTTGTTGGAATATCTGAATGAGTCTCAGACGCAGTTGCACAACGGAACAATTCTTCCTTCAAAAACTTTACAACAAATTATTTCTACATAAAAGTCGCAATCTTTAAAGCGGTATGTGCTATGTGTACTTATTGATTTCAACGTTAAACGTAATTGCAACAACCGATCATCCTCCTCGATATTCAGCCTTATTTATTTATTTATTTATTTAACGTCAAAAAACAGTCAAAACTGTATGACGTGCCATGGGGAGAAGTGAATTCTGTGCACGTTTTCAAAATTCTGTGATCCCTACACTAAATTATATCCTATATTACTTGAATTTTGAGTTAATTAAAAAATAAAATAAAAAAACCGCTCCCATGTAATGAAATCTATTTTCAAGAATAAATCAGCAATAAATGTTGGGCTCTTATCCATGTTGTCCTTCGGAATAATACTTACTGCCGCGACAACATAGAAACGATAATTTGAATAATTGTATTTCCCACTGAATTCTAGAAGACGTGCACAGATAATGAAGTTACATTTATGTCCAGAAGCAAAACAAGGGGCCATCTCAGCATTCGCTCAAATGATCAGCCTTCACTTTCATCTTTCTAGTCCTCTTTCGTTTTGGCGCTGGTTCTCATTTTCATACCTCCCAGTTGCTCCCTCCCCCCTGCGTGGGCTTAATTCTGCCGTCTGCGCCTTTTCCACATCGCCACTTTCTTCGCGTCGCCGTGTGCCCGCTCCCCCGCCCCTTTCGCTCGTAATGATGAAAAGCCCCGTCTGAATACAAAGTATCGATCTGCCTGACGCGCGCAGAGACCGCCGGGTGTTTGTGTTGTCTTTGATGTCCCTGCCAAGCGAAAACGAGCATTCGCGACCGCCGCCATCTTCTTTTCGGTTTGTTTGCTCCGCAAAGATAACTCCGCAGTTGTAACTAATAAGGGAGTCGTGGATGAAAGTAGTTTGTGAGATAACTGCTGCTGGTGTTGACCAACGAAAGTTTTGAAAATCCCTGAGTTTTGTTTTCGTTGATGACTGTTGAAGAAAGCTGAATATTTTATTTTGACCATTGTCGCTTTATTTTCCAAGAGGACCGTCGAGTGTTGAAGTGTGGATTATTGGCTGGTTGTGTTAAAAATGATGGGTAATATTGAACTACTTTGATTAACTATAACATGACACTCAGCCAACTCAAAAGAGTAACTAGACTCGTAATTAATAACTCCGTATAATTATTTTATGTATACAATATTTTTAAAAAATGTACTTAGTAAAATTTCTGTATTCTTGTTTTTTCTTTGTCGAACAAATGATTACAATAATGATTTCTGTACAGAAAAGTTTACTAGCACCTCTTCAATTGAGTCCGTTTCAAATTTCGATTTTTATTACCTTACATAGGCACTTTTGAGGAATAGGCTTACTGGCATGGTTAAATTCTACCACATTCTAAAATGACTAGTCATTCAGTCGTATAATATGATTATAGTAATGATTGAACAAGGATTAATGATTGATTATTTTTAACAAGCGTTACACATGATGTATTGATCAAAATGATTCACAAAGAGTCCTAAAGTTCAACAGCAACATTTTTGCGTGCCTATTTAAGAAAAAAGCCTCAATTACCGTTAGTAAACCTCTTACAGTAATAATATGCACCAAAATTTGTTTTCCTACATACAATCTTTTTTAAACAAAGAAATGTAATAATATTCACCAAAATTTGTTTTCCTTACAAAATGCTTTTTTAAATGAAGAAATGAAGGCAATATTAATATGTATATGTCGGAATTTGACACGTCATTTTAATATGACACACACGTCACATTATATTTCTGACAAATCAATTACTTTTCTGAGTGAAATAGCAATATAATTATGAGTATATCGTAGCTTTTCAAATGAACTGGAATCTGTTGCGTTCGGCGATTATGAAACCAGCGGAGACTGTTTTGGTTGCGGCTTGGGTCTGGGTACATCCGCTCTTCCCACGGATTCACACCCGCTCTGTGATCTTTCCAACGTCATCACAGACTTTCGGCGTCTACTTTCCCCGGCTTAAGCTCGTCGGGACGCGCAAAATTATCTTTCGCGTTTGACGCTCGACTTACGCGGACCCCGATACTCAGCGGCTAAGTTCGTGTGTACTTTGGAAAGAGATCGGCGCTTCCATAATGGTCGAGGCGCGTTCTCTGGTCTCTCACCCGATAACAGGCAACTTTGAGAACAACGCACCTTGCGCGAAAACTCTCAAGCTGACCTTGCGAGTTGCCGAACCAAGTTGATGTAACGCGCATTTTGTTTGCGTGCGCGTAATTTAAAGATAGACGGAATCGGGGGCGGGGTCAAAAAACACGGAGTTTTGTTGTTGTTTTTTTTGTTCAAATTCTGCGTTTAATTCTGCGAAAGTTGGTGTTTGTTTTCTGATCATAACACATTTATTTATTGAGTTATTATGTTGAGTATTTGGCGTCACAAAACGAGTCAGTGCCTCTTTTGCTTTGCTTTGGAGATATCTCTGTGAACTATCTACCTTTGAATTAAAACTTTCAACTATTGTTATCTTAGGCCAGACAAAAATAAAACGTTTCTCGTTTTAACATTTGTATTAATTGGTTAATTCAGAAGATTCAATGCATCGTTTAAAATTTGTATTAATTTTGTGTTACATATTAGAATTTATAATGAAAGAAAAATGGTGTTGAAAAGCCCAGTTTATAAAAAGCATTCAATATTATAGCAATAGATTATAGCGTTGTTTTGTCATGTTTCTTTTTCCTTAAATCTTTTTCGGTCACACTGCGGTCATCTTCAGTGCGATTCTGAGACGACTGATGGAGGAAATTCTGACAAGAACTATTTATATACATACTAGTTTATACATGGATATTAGTTATACAGCAGAAGGTAATTTAACAATTACGCTTCCTCTTGTATTCTGCTTAAGATATTCCGAAGAATGAGAAATGTTATACGATTGGTTTATGATGATAAGTATTTCTTCTCTGGTAACAATTACTACGTAAACAATTGCTAGACTTTTGCTCGAATGTCGAAATCTCTATTAAACCAATAAAATTAGACACAAATTAATACGAGGGCACTTCCACTTCTTCCCCAGATGCTTTCAATGAAGTGCAACATGAAAGTCGCATTATCATGCTTGGTACACGATAAGCAGTATTGCGTCAATTCAGTGAACATTACATTTCACATTCTACATTTCACATTGTTTTACGACAAACTGATTCGAAAATAAAATTGTAACGTATTGAATTCAAGGACTTCGCGTGAAGTTTCATCTAATGATGACGGTAATTACGTCCAGAAAATCTGATTTTAACTGCATTAATAAAAAAAAGAGTCGGCCAATAGCGCTACGCTAATTACAACATAGAATCTTCGTGAGCATTAATTAGTTGATGAATACAGCATTGATAACGCGACTGTTACAAAAAAAAAGAAATGAAACGGTCCAATCGCGGACGAAAGGAGAGGGTGAAGTGAGTGGGGGAGAGGGAGGGGACGAGTGAGCAATCGAATTTTCATCCGCGAGCGACCACCCGATGTATTGCGAAAGCTCGGGTGCGCTGCGGACGGAGTATTAAAAACGGTCTGCCCACGCGTTTCGGGCGCATTGGTCTGCTTCAAACGCAGAAGCCGTGCGGGGGGTAGGGACAAGAGAGAGGGTAGGAAGGGGTTGGTGAGGGTCGGAAAGGGGTGAGAGAGGCCCTGCATGCGCCCGCTGCCAAATTTCCCGATCAGAACTCGCCTGACGGGTTTTTTTCGCCTCCGCGCTGTTGGGTCGCAGGCAACGGTTGTTAGGGGGTGGGATAGCTTCTCTGTTGGAGGTGGTTCGTTGCTGATTATGAAATGGCAGGGTGGTCGTTTAATTGATTGATTACGTATTCGCCGGGAGCGGTAGCTCAGTGCTTCAACTGATGCCACTGCAGCGCCTCTGATCGGGAGGTCCTAGGTTCGAGTCCTGACGGCGGCAGGATTTTCGACACTAGCTTTTCAGGTTAGGTCGAATTCAGTCGCTATCTGGAGGAGAATTCTTACGGCCGGCTGCTCTGATTGGTAGTTTTCCATTGTTTCTCCGATCAACACCAGGCGAATACCGGAGCAGTACCCTACAAAACGGGCCACGGACCGCGCGCGATCTTTCCTTCCCCTTCCTTGTCCTATCCTCTCCCCTTACACACACACTAACATGCACTACACTACCACATATCCCGGGAGACCGGTCGGGAGCTTAGCGCTTGTTCCGGCTTGGGCGGTGCCCCGCTGGTGGGAGAGACCTGGTTAGGGGGAAACCCCACTAGCCAACGATAGGTCGGCGCCGGATCTCGCCATCCCGCGGGGAAAGATCATCGGCATCTCCCGCAAAAACATGCACTACACTTACGGAACTAATGACCAAATCAGCTGACGCGCCCGAAAACACGAAATATCAATCAGTCATCCCCCTTTTGAGAGCGGTCGGTTCCCTTGTTCTTCCACACCGGCGGACTGCGATGCAAGCCGACGCACCGCTCAGGCCCCGTGCGTTCATTTTGCGCGTCGATTCGGCGCGGGCGCTCCGCCCCCTGTCCCTGCCTCCTCTCTTGTTCTACGTCGACGCCGCTGCTAGGGCTGAATGCTCCCACGCCCTCTTCGTTGGTGCCTCTGTTAGCTGCCTCTGTGGCTGTTTCTGTCCCTTCACCGCCCTCGCCGCCGCCCTCGTCGCTGCCCACGTTGCCGCCCACGTCGCCGCCCACGTCGCCGCCCTCGGCGCCGCGCTCGTCGCCGCCCTCGTCGCCGCCCTCGGCGCCGCTCTCGGCGCCGCCCTCGTCGCCGCCCACGTCGCCTCCCTCGTCGCCGCCCTCGTCGCCGCCCTCGTCGCCGCCCTCGTCGCCGCCCTCGTCGCCGCCCTCGTCGCCGCCCTCGTCGCCGCCCTCGTCGCCGCCCTCGTCGCCGCCCTCGTCGCCGCCTCGTGCCGCCCTCGGCGCCGCCCTCGTCGCCGCCCTCGTCGCCGCCCTCGTCGCCGCCCTCGTCGCCGCCCTCGTCGCCGCCCTCGTCGCCGCTCGTCGTCTCGGCGCCGCCCCTCGTCGCCGCCTCCTCGTCGCCGCCCGCGTCGCCTCCCTCGTCGCCGCCCTCGTCGCCGCCCTCGTCGCCGCCCTCGTCGCCGCCCTCGTCGCCGCCCTCGTCGCCGCCCTCGTCGCCCGCCCTCGTCGCCGCCCTCGTCGCCGCCCTCGTCGCGCCGCCCTCGTCGCCGCCCTCGTCGCCGCCCTCGGCGCCGCCCTCGTCGCCGCCCTCGTCGCCGCCCTCGTCGCCGCCCTCGTCGCCGCCCTCGTCGCCGCCCTCGTCGCCGCCCTCGTCGCCGCCCTCGTCGCCGCCCTCGGCGCCGCTCTCGGCGCCGCCCTCGTCGCCGCCCACGTCGCCTCCCTCGTCGCCGCCCTCGTCGCCGCCCTCGTCGCCGCCCTCGTCGCCGCCCTCGTCGCCGCCCTCGTCGCCGCCCTCGTCGCCGCCCTCGTCGCCGCCCTCGTCGCCGCCCTCGTCGCCGCCCTCGTCGCCGCCCTCGTCGCCGCCCTCGTCGCCGCCCTCGTCGCCGCCCTCGTCGCCGCCCTCGTCGCCGCCCTCGTCGCCGCCCTCGTCGCCGCCCTCGTCGCCGCCCTCGTCGCCGCCCTCGTCGCCGCCCTCGTCGCCGCCCTCGTCGCCGCCCTCGTCGCCGCCCTCGTCGCCGCCCTCGTCGCCGCCCTCGTCGCCGCCCTCGTCGCCGCCCTCGTAGCCGCCCTCGCCGCCCTCGTAGCCGCCCTCGTAGCCGCCCTCGTCGCCGCCCTCGTCGCCGCCCTCGTCGCCGCCCTCGTCGCCGCCCTCGTCGCCGCCCTCGTCGCGTCGCCCTCGTCGCCGCCCTCGTCGCCGCCCTCGTCGCCGCCCTCGTCGCCGCCCCGTCGTCGCCGCCCTCGTCGCCGCCCTCGTCGCCGCCCTCGTCGTCGTCGTCGTCGTCGTCGCCCTCGTCGCCGCCCTCGTCGCCGCCCTCGTCGCCGCCCTCTCGTCGCCGCCCTCGTCGCCGCCCTCGTCGCCGCCCTCGTCGCCGCCCTCGTCGCCGCCCTCGTCGCCGCCCTCGTCGCCGCCCTCGTCGCCGCCCTCGTCGCCACCCTCGTCGCCGCCCTCGTCGCCGCCCTCGTCGCCGCCCTCGTCGCCGCCCTCGTCGCCGCCCTCGTCGCCGCCCGCGTCGCCGCCCTCGTCGCCGCCCTCGTCGCCGCCCTCGTCGCCACCGTCGTCACCGCCCTTGACCGCCATCTCTCGCTAAATTCACTACACATTCGGGACTAATGACCTTAAGAGTTGACGCGTTAATCACTAATCAATCATTTAATCAAACCCTGCCTCCGCCCCTGCCCTCTTTCCGTGTGTTCGCCCTTGCGTCCGCTCCTACCTCTCCTTCTTTGCCCGCCGCCACCCCTGTTGCCAACGACTCCACCGCCGCCACTACCGCCACCGCCTCCGCCGCCACCGCCACCGCCACCGCCCCACCACCATATTAGCGCGGCGCGGCAGATTAAAATGTCGGGCCCTAATTGCGATCGGAGTGCGGAGCGACTGGTTGCGGTCTCGCTCGTTTTTATTTCGCCCGCGCCAGCGTCCAGGGAATTCGATAACGCCCCGGCCTTCCGCAGCCGTCCTTTGCATCGGCTGGAGCGAGAGCGCGGGGACCGCAGTCGAGAGTCGTCGAAGTGTGTTCATCCGCGTCGGAAAAGCAGACTGAGCCTGATAACAGCGGTAACACTTTGCATTTGTCAACGTTCGTATTGTCACCATTCTTTGAAAAGCAAGAAACGGGGAAACAAATAGATCGTTTTGACATTTTGAACTTTATTCTGATTTCGGATAAAATATGGGAGGTTACACTAATATGAATTAGGGAATAATTGTATGTTCTTCTTTCATTTTCTTTCAAAAATGTTGCTTCTGACTTGTTCGCATTGTTCATTTACCCTTAGAGTTCACATACTAGTTAACTCAGAGAAGGATGATAATTACGATATAATATCAGAACTATTATAAACTGTTTTTCATTAGAACGCTAACTGCCAAAGATGTAGTGGAAAACACTTTCAATTTAGAAGATTATGTTTTTTGTGATTATTCCAAGTAAACTTCTAAAGAACCAAACCTATATTTCGCGTCATTTATATTTAGATCTAGGTACAAACGATCTCAAATGTTTTAATCAAGTATCACAGCAATGTAGATACTGCAGTAAAAATTTTTTTAATAAAGTAATTTCTGAATAAAGAGAAGGGATTTTCTTTGGTGATATCATATTCATAATTCATTATTTGTATACTTAAAGCGATTGTCTAAATATTAAAATCCCTGTACGTCGCCTTCTTTCGCGAACCCTTTCAAGTACGTAACATTTCAGGATCGCTGCCGCTCCTCAAAAACATCGAGGCGCCAGCTTCGACTTTAGCGATTTTTCAGGTATCAATTTGGATCTCGTCTCGTGCGAGATGGGATTGGCGGGGAAAATTCGGATTTTCTTTGAATACATTTTGGAGAAATACCTGCTTTGACGGCGACGGAAATGGGCTTACGTCTTCGATGTTTTCGCTTGCCTGAAGTTTCTTCGTGACTCAATGCGATTGAATGAGATTTTTTGCTTAGATTCTGGGCGGAATCGCCTCTTGTGTTCTTATACCTCGTGATCTCGACGGCAGCATCTCTCGTACAGCTATAGGGTTGTGGTGGCGACGTCGATGTATAGAACAGCCTGTCTAGCCACGTCGATTTATCTTGTAGCCCGAGAGGCGAACAACAAAAGAAGGCGGTAACGTGTGAGGGTGCGATTCATTTTATCTGAGAAGTCTGTTGCGTGATTATCTCTTCCGGCAGAACATGCTATTTTGAAGGTAGAACATACGCAGAGGAAGTGAAAGAACGTAAGAAACGTGTTATTGTTTCGTTGCCATTGAAGGTCGACTTTCGTTTTCGAATCATCGAATGTAATTCTACTTTAATTTCGGAATCGGAAACTGTTTTTGTAAGTACGAATGTATACTTACCCCCATTGTACGCAATCATGCAAAATTGCACGTGTTTTAAATTGTTACTATTTCCTAAGTATCAAATTTTGAGCGACGGTAATTTTGAGATATTAAGAAACAGTTTAAAATCCCCCATCTCGATCAGGTTTTTCGTCCAGTTTTCCTGATCCATTGAGCAAATGCTTAGATGGCTCCTTGTTTTGCAATATGGACGTAAATGTAACTTCATTATCTGTGCACGACTTCTAGAATTCTGTGGGAAATACAGTTATTCAAATTATCGTTTCCATGTTGTCGCGGCAGGAAGTATTATTTCTTGACGAAGGACATCATGGATAAGAGCCCAAATTTTATAACTTATTTATCTTTGATACATCTATCCTTTCTTTTTAAATTCAAAATTCAAGTAGTATATGACTTAGTGTAGGGTTCACAGAATTTTGAAAAAGTACACAGAATTCACTTCTCCCAATAGCACACATACAAAGTTTTAACTGTTTTTTGACGTAAAAAAAGCAGATTCTAGGAAAATATTATGCCAAAAATAGTATTGGTTACTGACTAATATCGTGAGACTAACGTAACAAGGCGTAATATACATACTCGTATTATTGCGATGTTAGATTTTTTATGTTGTAAGGTAGAGATCCCAAATATCGTTGCAAGGTACAGATCACAAATATTGATCAACTAAAGACTAAGAAGTTTTCGGCGGTCTTGTGGTAAGCAGCTGTCAAGCGAAAGGTCCAATGCTGCCGAAGGCCGAGAGGAACAAAAAGATGAACTTCCAAACCGAACGGGATCAACACGCTTCAGCTTTTCTATGGAGCCGACTAACGCGAAAGCAAGTGTCCCCGAAGCCGGCGGGTGGATGGGAATCTGAGCTCGGCGCCCGGGGCTCCACTGAAAGCCGAGAGAGACTCATAATTCTTCCGCGCCGAGCGCCGGCGTAAACAACACTGCGGGGTTGGGGGGGGGGGAGCACGTGAGCGTGGAGAGGGCGTGGCGAGGAGGACGGGGGCGTGGGGCGAGGTGAAGAGGACGGTCCGATCGCGTGGAGCACGCGAGGCGGACTGGCGGGGACGGACCGAGAGGGAGTGGTAAATGAGGACGGAGGCCGTAGAATCGAGGGGGACGGAGAGGAACATGGGTATGGGTATTGTGAGTGGCGTCAGAGGCGGGGAGCAAGGCTCAGAGCTTGGGGGTGCGAGGGGGCGTGGTCAAGTTGGGGGCTGATGGAACGGGGCAGTTTCAGGAGTGGAGAGGGAAAGTGACGGGCGAGGTTGGGGAAGATAGGAGGCGGGTCATGTTTGTAGAGGGAGAGATTTTGAGTCCGTGCCGGGGGGCAGGTAGGTTGGAGGCTATGGGGGAGCGGAAGGGTAGAGATGGAACGTGGAGCGCGCCGAAGGGATGGTGAGTGGGAGGTCAGAGGCGGGGTGCGAGGCTCAGAGCTTGGGGGCGTGGTCAAGTTGGGGGTTGATGGAGCGGGGTGGTTTCAGGAGTAGAGGGGCAAGGCGACGGGCGAGGTTGGGGAGGATACGGGGCGAGTCATGTTTGTAATGGGAGAGGTTTTGGGTCCGTGGCAGATAGGGGGGGGGGCAGGTAGGTTAGAGGGCTATGGCGGACCGGAAGGACACGAAGCGCTACGACGGGATGGCGAGTGGGAGGTCGGAGGCGGGGTGCGAGGCTCAGAGATTGGGGAGAGCGTGGAACCTGGGGTGAGGTGGCTTGTCCAGGTTTGGGGCAGAGGATGGGGCAGCGGGGCAGTTGGGTGGAAGAGGGACAAGGGAACGGGCCACGTTCGGGAGAGGAAGTGGACGGACGAAATTGGGTCCGGGGTGGATCCCACATTCCCACCGGACCCAATTTCTTCCGTCCACTTCCTTTCCATAATGTGGTCAGGAGTGCCTGGGGTGGAGCAAAGGGGTTAGGTGATGGAGCGGGGCGTGAAATGCTTGGGGCGCGGAGTGGGGTGACGGAATGGTGAGTGGGCGGTCACAAGGGGTAGAGGGGCGTAGGGCTTGGAGAGAAGGACGCGTGGCGCTGGGAGGGGGGTACGCTAGCGGTGCTTCACAATGAGCGTCAGTCGTGGCAGCAGAAAGGAGTCGACGTCGTTGGATGGCTGAGGCAAGGGATGAGAAGGGGAGAGGAGGTGTTATCAGTAAGAAGCCTCCATCAGGGGAACAAAGGTGAAGACCCGGGCGATCGCAGAGAATAGGCTGGCTTCGAGAATAGACTGGCTCGTTGGGGTCTTTTCGAGCGATTAAAAGGTTCAAAATATGTATTGAATCGTCTCATTTGTTATTTTTTTTACTGTTTACTATTCGGACGGATTCTGCCTTTTCTTTTTCTCACGGCTTTTCCTGTCTGTTTTGTTGTTTTCCTTCTCTCTTCTAAGGGGATGTGTCAAGAACCTCGTGTAGGAATCTTCAACATTTAGAATCTGGTGACGTTCTGGAATTGGGGGTTAGCCACTCTGAGTAAATACACACGAACGACAATGGGCATCAAAACTTTGTCACCGAAATTGCACCCCTGCCCCCTGGTGGAATTTTCCCTATATTGTTGACGTGGCACTGAAATTTTTATGCTACCATCTTATTTCGTTCTCAATAACAGCGCACTTTTCTGCATGTTTCCTATTCTATTATTATTTCATAGATAACTTTATTAATTTATTAAACTTGATTATTTGTTCTTCCTTATCATAATGGTAATTTAAACTATTCATTGTATATTGATAATTATTAATCTATACTTGTCAATTTTATTGATTCTGCCATGTAATAATTGAATGTAGTAATATTCTGTTGCCACTAGATAAGTAGTAGATTCATTTGCTCAAGAGCACAGGCAAAGTATACTCTCCATTTTTTGAATGTGCAAGAACCCTTAATAAATTTTATTATTTTTTTCGGTTAATTATCAAGTTCATAAGCTTTTAATTTACTGGGAGATTGTCTTCTTGACCTTTTACTTCGTTTGCTTAATGAAAAACATTCGTGGTATCTTATAACGTCTGAACATAAATTTCATTCACTCCACTTCTCTTTATGACACATAATACTGTTCGAAAGGTTTACGAAGCGATTATTCTGGAGAAACGTAACTGCTACCTTGCAAAATGCTAAATTCTTATAGTAAGATATTTCCAATTTCGGTTAGCGATTTCATTTCCTTGCAATTCTTGCTTGGGAAACGACTTTCATTAGCGAGTGCGAGCTCGTAAATCAAACAGTCAAAAAGGTGACGCTCGGAACATTCCAGCAAAAAGTAGCCTCCGACGGCGTATTTCCCAACGTAATCGTGCGCGTCGAAAATAAATCTTCTCGGACGCGTCCCAAGACGAACTTCACCACGCAGAGGTTACGACCTCCTTGAGTGCGTGCGAATTGAGGAGGGCTATAAAGCAAAGTCCAGGGGGCGGGGCGGGGCGGAGAAGGACGCAGTCGGGAAGCGCGGAATAAACGGGGGTGAAGAGACTGGGCGGGCAGAGCAGGGCGTGGAGTGGCGCACTGGAGTGGGGGAAAGCGAGGCAGTACGGGGAAAGACGTGGATGGGCGGGGCTGAATGGAGGGGAGAGGGATGTAAGGGAGGGTTGAGAAAGAGCGGAGCGGGTGGGGATGTGCGGAGAGGATGGGGGGAAGTGGGGAAGAGGAGAATGGTTGGGAGAGAGAAGGGTGAGAGGGCATGGGTTGGAGCGTGGTTCGGAGATATCAAGCGAGGGAGAATGAGTGAAGACGCGGGTTTTACGGCGAAGAGGAAAGAGCGAGTCTGGGAGAACCGGGTCGAGGTGAGATGAGGGGGACAGGGAGAAAGCTGCTCATGCCACGGTAGGATAGTGCGGGGCAGGGCATGGCATGGTATGGCATGGCATGACATGACATGACATAACATGACATGACATGATATGGCAGGGCATGGCAGGGCAGGGCAGGGTAGGGCATGGCAGGGCAAGGCAGGACATGGCAGGGCATTGCAGGACATGGTGTCAAATGCGTCAAACCATGTGCGATTTTGGGTGAATTTTCAGATTACGACGAAATTTTCAAAAAAACCACAACGACATAGACAGTGGGTTTGATTTTTTAGTTCTTTTACGTTACATATGATTTTTCATAAATCATTTGTTAATTCGTTGCAATTTACTTTGAGGAGTGAGTAATGTTAGTTTTTAGACCTCTAGTGTACAGTGTGTTCTAAAAGTCACAGCGACTTCGTCGTGCAGGACATTAATATATAACATTGACAGTACTTGCAGTTAATTCCAGAACACGCCATTTAAAATTAGTCATCTTTTGGAAGTACGTTGTCACTGCCAGCATTTTCCATCAAGCCATAGGGAATAAGCATCCATATGCAAGCATTTCTGTTGAAATCTTTTTAAGCGCGGATATTTAAGAGGAGCAAGGAGAGAGAAAACGTGAAAGTGGGGAAAGTATTTATAACATTACTATAAAAAATGGGAACAAAGAGATGATTTTAAAAGTAAATGGACACTGATTCAAACTTTGTTCTCTAATATTAAGAAATTACTTATTATTACAAAAAGTATAAGTTTTTACGTACATTATTAATTACAATAGTCACAAACAAAGAAAAAATAAAACTAATCAAGCATTTCATAGAGTCACTGCCTAAGAAAATCCTTCAAATTTATATTATTGTAATGGAACTTTAAATTTCCCACTTGTAAAGTAGAATTTTTCTTTTGGGCGGATTTATGGCCATCTAACAGCGACGGGAGGGCGAAGCATTTGGCAACCCGTGTACCGGGAGCGGTGGCACAGTGCATCAACTAATGCAAATGCAGCGCCTCTGATCGGGAGGTCCTAGGTTCGAGTCCTGACTGTGGCAAGATTTTCGTCACTGGCATTTCAGCTAGGTCGAATTCAGTCGCCTTCTAGAAAAGAATTCTAACGGCCAGCTGAATTCGTAGTTTCTAGCGATCTGCTCTGATCTGTAGTTTTCCGTGGTTTCTGCGATCAATACCAGGCGAATGACGGAGCAGTTCCCTCACAAACGGGCCACGGACCGCGCGCGATCTTTTCTTCCTCTTCCTTGTCATCCTCTCTCCTCACATACACGCACACGTACACTAACATGCACTACACTGCCAAACATGCCAGAAGACCGGTCGGGGACGTAGAACTTGTCCCTGCTGGGGCGGTGTTCCGCTGGTGGGAGATACCTGGATGGGGAAAACCTCGTTAGCCGACGGTGGATCGGCGCCGGATCTCGCCATCCAGCGGGGGAAGACCACCGCCACCTCCCGAGCAAAAACGCGCACTACTCTTACGGGAATAATGACCATAGTAGTTGACGCGCCCGGAATCACTACAAATGAATCAATCAAGCAACCCTGTACATGAGTGGCATGAGGCCCGAAGAGCAGCCCGGCAGTGCGTCGGAGGGAGGACGTAACAGATGAAGCGCGTGAGCAGGGCGGCCAACGCAGAAGAGCGGAGTGGGGCGGAGCGGGCGGTCGATGCGTTAGGACGCGCCGCGCGCGGGGGCGTCGTAGGAAGTAACGAACTGCGCGCAAGGGCTCCGTGCGTTCCGCAGACGCCGCCCTTCGCCCTTTGACGCCCCAGAGGGGGCTATTTCGCGCTCGTTGGTCGCCGGAACGCTGCCGCTTCCGGTTGCTGCCGCCTCCGGGTGGCGCTCGCCCGGAAATTCTTTCCATTACTGCCCCCTCCCTCCTCAGCGGTCGCCTCTGATTCTTCGGTCTTAAAAGTTTACGAGGACAGAGGAAAAGGCGCGGGCTCGGGAGATCTGCGTCCTCAGGAGAAGGAAAGTGGAATTATATCCGTTATGACGACACAAGAGACCCTGATGAGTACACCAATTGAAAGTTTATGATAGGTACTTTATGTGTAAGAATTGTGACAAAAAGCATTATATGCTAGAATTCAAATTTAAAATAGTTTTAATTATTTGATTTAGCGAAGAAACTCAATTATGAAAAATAAATAGATGATACAGGCCTACAATGAGTACAAAATATAGACATTCAGGTCTCAATATAAATATTGCAAACTTTCAGGCCAATGGGAAGGGGGGGGAGTCCACTTGATTACTTTTTGCCAGTATATTGTTTAGAATCTCTAATATCGGAGATACAGTTGCCCCTGATAGCTAGGCAACTCACCGTTCACGGGTGTTTCGTAGGTAAACAAACTCTCATGGGACAACTCGTTCTCTCACAATGACTGTTCAGAGTGTTTTGTCTTCATCATTTAGAGCTTTGTAATGTAACCAACAATGTAACCAACAACATTCAATGTAACCAACTTTTCTAACACAGCGCTAAATAGAGACTTGAAAGTACCAATAGTCTTTCACAGAGTAGAAACAGGTAGCTCAAGTTATCTTCAACGTCTGGAAACTCACCCAAATCCTCTGGCCATCAACCTCCATGACGATAGTGAAGAAATTAACCGATTAACCGCAATTAGTTAGTGTATATATTCCCAAACTTTCGCTTCTAACCAAAAGTAATTAAATTGACTCTTTCTATTCTAGACTCAAGATGGCAGTGAAATGTACCTTTGAGATACATTCACAAACAAATTGTCATTATCAACTACAAATGTTTTATCATATTTGTTGAGGATATATTCCAACGGATGTACTCAGACCTTACACGGCGATTAAATATGCCACTGTTCTTGTATAATCACGGTTGGGATGGAGACCGATAAATGTTTATTGTTTTTCTGTATGTGGCTAAGAGGCCTTGCTTTGTAATACATTCAAGTTGCTTCTTCAAGCACTTATATTATTTAATTCAGTATAACTATTTTTCGTGACTCACCACTGATATTCTCAACAATATTAACTAATTATTTTTAATGTAAAATAGGTTGTAAATAAACCTTGTTTAAAATCAAACAAAATTCTTTCGCCGTCCAAAATGTAGTGGCGCACGGGCCGCGTCGTCACCGTGAGCGGGAGAGACGCATGGCCGCCGGCGTGTCTGGCGGCGCGACCCGGAAACATAGCGTCGCCATGGTGACGCGCTGCGAGCGAGATTTATTCCCGAGGTCCTTCGTTACGCGTCCTCATCCCCACCGCCCCCGCCCTCCCCTCCTCCACCACCCTTCCCTCTGCCCCGCCCTCCCCTTCACCCCGCCCTCCCTTCCACCCCACCCTCCCCTCCACCCCGCCCTCCCCTCCACTCCGCCCTTCCCTCCACCCCGCCCACCCCTCCACCACGCCCTCCCCTCCACCCCGCCCTCCCCTCCTCCACCACCCTTCCCTCTGCCCCGCCCTCCCCTTCACCCCCACCCTCCCTTCCACCCCACCCTCCCCTCCACCCCGCCCTCCCCTCCTCCCCCACTCTCCCTTCCTCCCCCACTCTCCCTTCCTCCCCCACCCTCCTTTCCTCCTCCGAGCTTCCCTCAGCCTCCACCCTCCCCTCCTTTCTCACCCTCCCTTCTTCTCCCACCCTCCCTTCCTCTCCCCCCCTCCTTTCCTCTTCCACCCTCCCCTCCATCCCCGCCCCTCCCCTCACTGTCTCTCTCCGCGCCCGTTAGCGCCCGCGGGCACGGCTGCCACTCGCGTTTTTCTTCGTATTTTTCGCCGCGGAGGCGTTAGGTGGTAGCAATTCTCAGAATTCCGTCCAAGATGGTGCGCGTTGTAGAACTTGTGTTCGCTTTTGTGATAAGAAATGCGACACAATTTTAATGAATGGCTGACAATTTCGGGGAAGTTGCTTTTTCGTATCTGACAGCCAAAAAACATGTATGTGTCAGTTCTGGAGGGAGATTTTTAGTATTTAAATTACACCTGAATGTACGATGCTGATCGAATGAAATTATGTCCAGTGATATTTTTATGTACTCTTTGTAACTATATTTATATAGTAGTTGTAATTATATCATGTTTTAATGTAAGAACTGTCAAAGTATTTTGTGTAGTAGTATCTTTTTTGAAACAATTTGTACCCATATTAATTGGTTGAAGGAATTCGTGCGTGTCTCATTGTCGGTTGTAGATCATTTGCGTGCCTCTATTAATCTTATTAAATCAGAATGTCTAGCATAAAATTCAGAGCTCATTTTGAAATACATATTTCATCGTCATTTGCTATTATTTACAGATTCGATCAACATTCAATATCACGAGAAGACGTAGACATTCTCTAAAGTTCTTGTAAATTTTACCGGTAAAGGCGTCTCAAGGCATCTACTAATTTTACTGCAGTGCTTCCGACCCACAAGTCCTGGAGTTCGAGTCCCGACGGATGCAGGATTCAGAACTCAGGCGCTGTTTGGAGGACAATTCTAGCGTCCAGCTGCTCTGATCGGTAGTTTTCTGTAATTTTTCTGTGATGTATTTGCAGGGTTAGATGTTCACACAAATGTTTTTAGTCTCTTTAATTTTGCACCAACAAATACAATAAATGTTAACGAAAACAAATAAATAAGAGTTTAGGTAGGACGGTGTTGTTGCCGTACGGTGTCTCTGGTTGATGACAGTGACGCCGACCGTGCAGGTCGACGGCCGGCAGGGTCAGGCAACCGGGCCACTATAGTCCGGTGCGGCGATAACTCCCTCACCGGTGGCAGCGAAGTGGCGTGCTAAGGGACAGGTCACCGAAGGTCTCAGAGGCACCTATGGTGTCCACAGCTAGAGCCGGGAGGACAGGATCCATCCTCGTTCGCTCGTCCTCTCAGGTACCGGTTATGCCACGCACTGTGGCACGTCGCAAGCAGCATGTAGACCGTGTCGAGAAGAGAGCGCTCCGCTGCCGGGTTCGGGGTTTTAACCCCCGCCGCCCGGTGAAGGGGAAGAGGAAGGGCTGTCCCCCTCCAATAGCGGAGCGCAATCCCAAGTCCGCTTCTGATTAGGGGTTTACCACACTCGTATCAACTCCAGGCAAATGCTGGAGCAGTACCGTAACAAATGAGTCACGGACCGTCCGCGATTTTTCCTTTCTCTTCGTATCCTTTTACTCACTCTTTATTCACACACACACACACGCACACTCACTCACTCATATGCACCACACATATCCACAACCGGGAGAGGGAGACCGATCGGGAGCTTAGAGCTTGTCCCAGCTGGGGCGGTGCCCCGCTGGTGGGAGAGCCCTGTTTATGGGGAAACCCCACTAGCCGACGGTAGGTCGACGCCGGATCTCGCCATCCAGTGGGGGAAGATCACCGCCATCTCCGGAGAAACGAACATGCACTACACTAACGGGATTAATGACAAAAGCAGTTGACGCGCCTGGAAACACGAATCAATCAATCAATTAATCACAATCGGAAGACCAGTCGGAATCTTTGAGGTTGCCCAACTGGGGGGTGCCACGTCAGAGGGAGATAATGGGTTGGGGAAAATCCCTACAAGTTGACATAGGTCGGCGCTGAATCTCGCCATCCAGCGCGGTAAGAAACACATACCACGCAAACGCGACTAATGACCTTAGGAGTTGCCAAGACAGGAATCACTAACCAATCAATCAATTTTCCTAATTTTCTAATAACTGGGATATGTAGTAGTCTTTTAGTTATACCAATTCATTTCTTCAAGCGTTCGCCATACTAGTTTCACGTCAAGCAAAAGAAACTTCATAAAAATAAGTAAAGATCTTCAAACTTTAAACAAAAAAGTTTTATTGAATGCCACAATTTACACGACTTTTCATAAAACTTGCTTCATTTTGGAAAATGTACTTCTCTTTGTACAATATCCTCAATAGTAAAATCATGTTTGCAAATTGTCTCTTACGGAATATCTTCACAGTAAATTAAACGAGTCCTATTCTCTTGTTCTGTCCACCTCATAGGCATGAAATTCTGAGAATAGCATTTGTATTTGAACCATCTTTTCAAAGGAAAGAACATGCTTGCAAAAACAGTGTTTGTCCTTGAATATCTTTACATTAAATTTAACAAATCTTATTCAACTTTTTTCCCGTTAAGTGAGGATGGAATTCTGAGGATTGTATTTAAACCATCTTATCAAAGAAATGAACTCTCTTGAAAAAGAGAATTTTGTCCCTGAATGCCTTTACATAAAATTTAACAAGTTTTACTTCCACTTTTTTTATATCATCTAAGAATGGAATTCTTAGGATTAAACTTCAACCATCTTATTAAAAGAAAGAACATACTTGAAGAAAAAATCCCTCACACAGCATCTGCACAGTATATTAAACGAATCATATTCTCTCCCCTTGTCTCTCACGTGGGGATGAAATACCGCCGAGGCCAAAAATTCGCGCTGGGGCGACGTCAGACTCGTTAGCACGTTATAATATGCGAGCGCGTCGCCCGGCGGGGATGGACAGCTGGCAGGCGGGAGGGCAGGGGAGCGGGGGATGACAGAGAAGGCGCCCGCGGGGGATGGAGAGCTGGGAAGCGGACGGGAACACAAGCGCGGGGGTGGTGGGAGAAAGGGGTGGTGACAGAGACGCTGCCGTCGATGGACAGCTGGTGGACGGACGGGCGGGCGGGCGGGCGGGCGGGCGGAGGGTAGTGGAGGGCGGGTGGTGGAGTGGCGGGTGGTGGAAAGGTGGGTGGTGGAGGGGTGAGGGGTGGGTGGTGGGGCGGGCGGAGGGCGGGCGGGGAGCGGGGGGTGGCGAGCGGTGGCGGGCCGTGGCGGGTCGTGGCGGGCCGTGGCGGGCCGTGGCGGGCCGTAGCGGGCCGTAGCGGGCCGTGGCGGGCAATGGCGGGCGTTGGCGGGCGGTGGGGGGCCGTGGCGGGCCGTGGCGGGCCGTGGCGGGCAATGGCGGGCAGGGGCGGGCAGGGGCGGACCGTGGCGGGCAGGGGCGGGCGGGGGTTCGGGCGGGGCCGTCGGGAGCGGGCGGGAGCGGGCGGGAGCGGGCGGGAGCGGGCGGGAGCGGGCGGGAGCGGGCGGGAGCGGGCGGGAGCGGGCGGGAGCGGGCGGGAGCGGGCGGTGGCGGGCGAGGTACGGGCGGGATCGCAGAACGCTGGGGGCGCATGCTGGTAGGCGGGCGAGCGCGCGACAGTGACTGCGCCGGCGGGCACAGCCGGCTGAGCGGCGCAGCGCTCTTCTGCTAAAACACAGACCTTTCCCCCGGGGCTCCTTGGGCCGCTGCGCAGCTGCAATCGCTCGCCCGTTGCCTCACCTCCCAGCGATGCCGCCTCCCCCGCCGTCTCCTCTCATACCGCCGGTTCTCTCTCCGACACCCCTCCTGCTGCCTCCTCCGCTGGATAGCTAGCTCGAATTTATGCGCTGTTTGGGGGAGAACTCTTGCAGTCGGCTGGTGAAGGCCGGAGCAGTACTCTAACAAACTGGGCACGGAGAGCACGCTATGTCTCCTTCCCATTCCTTGTCCTACCCTCCTCCTTCTACTCACACTTTTACTCGCTCTATATTACCACACGTGTCGGGGGACCAGTCTGAAGCTTGGAGCTTGAACCGGTTGGCGTGGTGCCTCGCTGATGAAACATACGTGGTCAGGTAAAACCCCGCAATCCGACGTGTAGGTCGGCACCGGATCTTGGTATCCATCTAGGGAAGATCACCGCCTCCGGATTTTATCGTCCTCCGGCGATAATATACATGCACAACACCGAGGGCATTAATCACTTTAACAAATGACGCGGCCGGAAGACCTAATCAATCAATGCGCGCGACTCCTCGTTTCCCCGCGACTCTTTCTATTCGTTTCTATCCATCCCTCTATTTTTGTGCATCCTCTTATTCTCTATATCTCTCTTTGCTCCCTATCACTGACTCAAAATGACGTCACTACAGCAGAATTCTTGATCCTTATCCAAAATCTGATTGTCTGATTTATACATCATAGCTCTAATTCCTTACTCAAATAAACATTTTGTTATACGAACACGATAACTAATTCTACTACGTTCTTTTTACTAAATTCCATCAGTAGATGTTGGCGAAAGTTTTCCTACCAAAGGGAGCGGATTCTGAGTGCTGATTTACGAAGTTTGTTTTGCGGTTTCTCGCAATTCTGAATGTTATTGCAACGGCGTTCTTTTAATTTAATGGTAGACATTTCACAGACAGTTCACGTAACTCTTCCAGTTTTCCAAATACATTCCAGTTTTTTGTGAATCTTGGGCTGGACGTTGCTACGCAATGCTTTTGAAGATCGGCTGGTGACAAAATTGAAGAATTCATAAAATTATAGTTTCAAAGAGCTACTGACTAGAGCGTAGCCGTTTTGTTGCACATAAAATCGCAATCGTACAACAATTATTTCTGTTGATGCATTTTAAAACGAATTTGTTTCTCGCGTTTTAAATCACTTAAATAGAGACTGTAACTATTTTTAGAAGTCATAATAGATTCTTGCATTGCGTTGAGATTTAATATAGATGAATAAGTGGAACACATTTATGATGGTACACATTTCTGAATGTATTCCATATTAAACTGTAGAAGGGCGCTCTCTGCTAATTGCTTTGCCGTACGCGAGGCTGCCGCCGGTCTTCAGTGAAGAGCGTGTGATGATGAGAACGCTCTGCGGTCATTGAGGGTGTAGCAGTGCGGAACATTGTGTCGAACACAGTGGTAATTGCCTGGAGCTGGTGGGAGGGGTGCGGGAAATGGCAGAGGTAGAAGTAGTATGGGTGGCGATGATGGTGGTGACCCACATGGGCCCCACTGTTCTCGTTGCCAGGGAAGCTTACTTGCAGCATCCTCTTTGCTAAGTTCCCCCTCGCTCGCCCCGCCAATCTGCTCCCAGCGTCAGTCACCCACCAGTATCCTCCAGTCTCTCCTATTCCCCTGTCTCTCCCAGCCGGACCTCGCCTCCCCCGTGGCCCATTTCCCCGTCCCACAACTCTCCGCCATACATCTCCCCGCCTCGCGCACCCTCCCCTCGCATCACCCCGCTCACCCTACCTTGCGGCTCCCACCCTCGTCTCGCTCTACTGTACCTCGCCCTGCTTCGCCCTTTCCTACCTTTCTCTTCTGCGCCCTGCCCTTTTCGCACCCATTCCACTTCGACCTCTTGTTAATTCCCGTCCTCAGCCTTTCCTCCACCCGTCTCCTCCTCTTTCACCCCTCGCCCCTCCCCGCCTTCCCTGCCCCTGCCATCCCTCCCCACCCTGCCTCTCTCGCCCTGTCCGCCCGCCCTCTCCACCCTTTCCGCCCTCTCCCCGCCCTCCGCCCCGCCCCTCTCCGGCTCCCGCTCCCTCTCCGCCCCGCCCCTCTCCGCCCGCCCCTCTCCGCCCCACCTCTCCGCCGCCCCGCCCCTCTCCGCCCCGCCCCTCTCCGCCCCGCCCCTCTCCGACCCACCCCTCTCCGACCCTTCCCGCTCATCCTCTCCCATCCCCTCCTCTGCCCAACCCCGCCCTTCCCCCCCTGCCCTGATCCGCTCCCCCTCCTTAGGCTTCACATTCCTCTGTTTCGCCCCTTAGCACCCCACTCTGACCCATTTCGCCCCGAGTCGCCTCGCTCCGCCCCCCCTCCCAGCCTCTCAGCGCCCCGTCGCCCCGTTTCGCCGCCCGCCGGTTTAGCTTTTATTTGCCCCCGGAGCCGCGTTATGCAGTGGCTCGCGCTCCGCACGCGGCGCTGCCCCAGCCGCCCGAGGTGCGGTTAGAGGGCGCTACAGTAGATCTCTTTGTTTTTCTTTTCCTTATTTTTTCTTTGCTTCTTTCTTCTTTCCTTTTTTTATGTTTTTTAAAATTTAAAGTTACGTCATCTTATGCGATTATTAGGAGTCGCATTGTAATATTTCATTAAGTTGACGTATACTGTACACGTTATAACATTAAATCATATTATTTAGGTTACATTCTTTTAGTAATAACACAATGTTTTTTTAAGAATTTTCGAAGAATAGTGATTTTTTCATATCTTTAGTTATTTTAAATTAAAAATTTTGTGGTGATAGCCGATATCTTGGGGTAATCCATTGTAGATATGGGGATAATTGGTCATAAAATAAATATATATTATTTATTTTTATTATTGTGGTTTTATTATCCCCATATCTATAATTTTAAATTATATTCTTCTCTTCTGCTTAAGGGGAGAGTCGGGGATGGATGGGACGAGGAGGTGCGAGAGGGGAGGGGCGGGGCGGGCGAAAGGCTGAGGAGGGGACGTAATACGACATCGGGCGGGGCGGGAGCGAAGAGGGCTGGGCGGGGAAGAGAAGGGTTGGGGATGGTGAAACGGAGCGAGGTAGACTAGACGAAATGATAGCGACGAACCTTTAGATAAGTAGTACTTCGACACTAGGAAAATCGTGAATGATCATAAAGATGGCATTGTCGAACTTGGTTTGCTTTCCCCTCCCCTTCTAAACATTGTACATCTGTCCCTTATGCGGAATGCAAAACACAGTCCTGGAGCAAAGCGTCCAGAAATAGTAGTAACCGCTATTTAGGAAAGCCCTTGGGATGATAAAACAACACATGTGCTGTATCCCAGAAGTCAAAAAGTTAGCAACATTTAAATGGCCCTTCTTATCATTGTTTTCGTTCCTATTAAAAATATAACGGGAAACTTTGGAAATTTACTTACAACAATATCTCCTTCTAATTCATTAACTGGAATACATAACAATAATTTTGTTCAACCCCCTTCTACAGATTTCTTTTACGTATTCTCATGGAAGAGTTTCGTTTCATTATCGAGTTTCTGGCAGTCTTAACAGAATTACTTGAAGAGGCGGCCGTTCTCAATTGCTCTCTTTTATCGCTTACAGTTAACCGCTCCATCTCGCGACGCGTCTCTTATCTTAGCGCTGCATGCTGTCTGGTTTGCTCTGTTGCGCAAACGCTCCGGCAACACGACCAGCGCCCCGCAATCACGTGCGGCGCTGCGGAAAACAAACGGGGCCTGACAGCGCCGAGGGGCCCAACTCGTACTTTGTCCAGTCTAAATATTTTTCCTCTCACAAATTAGGATAAGCTAGTGACCTCGAGCAGCAAAAGTCCTGCCAAACAAAACCATCCAAAATGATTTTCCAAAAAGTTGAATGAATTGAATAAATGCCTTATTTTACGTGGCGAGACTAAGGCCATGAGACCTGCTCTTCCGTCTAACCACGCAAACTTCGCTACGCTCCTTTCACCTACTCGGGGAGAAGGAAGGTTGGGCGACGAAACAGGCAATTTGAATGTAGCTCAGAGGCTACATTTAGGCTTGAGGATCTTCTACAGGCAGTTAATTTACTACATGGGGCAGCCGGCTTCACTTCTCCTCCCAAGGAAACCCGCGAACTTGGGTATAAAACCCGGATACGCTAACCGTTACACCATCGACGCCGCTCACTGCTGTTGTACACTGCAAAGTTGTACGCTCACTGTTCAATAACAACAAATACAAAACTCTCGTATCACACTGACATAAAGGAAATATTTTAACTAAAACAATCTTTACGAATACTTAGTAACATAGTATAGAGTATACGTATCACAGTTCAACAGTTCTTTACGGGGATAGCGTATATGTTTAATTGGCTAGACCCGTGAGAATATTCGACACTTAGTAAAACATTGTTTCAAAAGAGAAAATAGCGTCATACTGGATCCCACCTTCCGGCCAAATCCTGAACTCTACTTTAAAGCATTGTAGAACCGTCTTAACCGGCCTCTTAACTCGTCAATATAATTTTATATAGATTTCTAGTTTCAGTTCGATTTTGAATGCCCTGCAACAGCGTACAGATCATAACAAGAGTTTAATGTTAACAAACTGCAACTCTCCACCAAACCCCCGCATGTTTCTCTACAACCTTCCCGATATATTCCTCACGCATGTTCTCCGCATGTTTCATCGCGTGTTCTGGTTTTCAGGCCTTGACGCACGGTTTCCAAGTTGTACATGATGGTCAAGTGTGTTTGGCAGGTTACATGCGCGCAGGATGATCAAAATTGTATACAATCTGGGAACGTCTATGTTTTTTGTTTTAAATCTCTTTGATGCACCCCTTGGGAGCAAATTCCCTACCCAGCAGTAATACACTTTGGGGCTTTCTGTCCATTGTTTGTTATAAAAGGGTAAATGCGTTATCTTTCCTTAGCCTATTAAATTTAGAGGGAATGGAAGGGCTGGCGTGCGGTGCAGTCCTTGGAGCCTTGCTGTTACATTACATCAATGGTGTCGTAAATACAGCGATGAACTGAGTATAAAAATTTAGTCGCTTCGCGCAGAATGGGAACAAGGAGAATCACACAACCAAATATTTGTGTTGAGTTCTGCATGTTTCAGTCAAAATTTAAACTGTTTCATTTTTTTATTTTTCCCAGTTTCTGGATATCTAACAAAATTCTAGTCATCTCTCACATGGTCAGAAGGTGGTTAAGTTTCCTTTCAATTTCTGCATGTATTGGAAATTAATAATGTAGATTGTATGTTTACATTCATTTGAGTACCGTGTGATTCATTCATATATGTATGACTGACTTTCGCCGTGATCGTGATCCTGAAGCGAATTGGATTATATTTGCTGGGGTATTTAGTTTTGGGATAAAATGTGCTCAGGATAGGTTTGTTGTCCAGCCTCTAGATTGTTTTGTGTAAATCGCGGAGTCCTAGGATCGGAACTTCACCGTTTCTTAGCGTTTATAAATGCAATTAAAACTAGCCATATTTGTGCGTGCATTTATTGAATTGTTTCTCTGAATGAGATTTTCTACATATTTAATATGGCATGTCGGTTCATGATTACTTACACGGCAGCAGACATACGTACATCCACGTACACAGTCTATTGAATTGAATTATAATTGTGTGCAATGCAAACTGTGCATGTTTGAAATTGTCATAAATCAGTGACAAAGCGCTGTACTACTAACTCTGCATTAGAGGTATAATCTTTAAATATTCAGTGCGGACTATGCACCCACGTACTGGGCAAATTGCGCGAGGGCCGGGAAGGAAATCGGAGAATTAATGAGAGAAAAGAAGATTACGTCGGTTTCTACAACAATGTCTGCATCAATTCTAATAATACCCAACTCTTATTTGAACATTTAAGATTGTTAAAATCATAAATGATGCAAGAAAGGACAAGTACATGCATACATTTCAAAATATTGGGTCTCGAAAAATGGATTAAACATATACTGTGAAAGTTTAATAAAACGATGCCAAAAAATAAAAAAAAGTTGGTAATAAACAAAGGTATGCGCACTAAGTATTCATAGATTTACATTCACGTTTGATGTTCTGCTTTGAAAATTTCATATAAATAAAAGTGCCATTCCACCAAGGCTTTGTGAGGTAATATGAACACGCCTATATTTCGTCGTGTGGGTCTTTTCCCCCGTTTGCGACCAGTGTGGCGCGGGGTGGGCGGGGCGGGGTGTGGCGCGGGGAGGTTAGCGGAGGCCTGCGGGAGAAATTACGCGCGCAGTAAGGAACCCGGGACTCCGGGAGATTAGCCCGTCGCCGGCGGCGGCGCAGTGCTAGGGTGGAGGAGGGGAGCGGCGATAAATCGCCCCGCCCTTCCCCGTAAACCCCCGCCAACCACTGGGTCGTCCCCGCGTCGCCAGATGCGACCGCCGTCCCCGCCACCAACGCAGGCTCTCGCGAAGATAGGTCACGCGCCGCTCGTGGCGAGGGCTGTGGCGACGGAACGGAATGGGGTTGGAGTATAAGAGCGAAGGCGAGAGGTTGACAGGGGGCGAGGGCGAGAGCAAACGCGAGGGCAAAGGCGAAGGCGAATGCAAAAGAGAGGGCGAGAAGGCGGGCTAGAGCGAAGGCGAGGGCGAGGGCGAGGGCACGGGCAGAGGAGCGAGGGCATGGGCAAGGGCGAAGACGAGGTCGTAGGTGAGGCGCAGGCGAGAGCGCGGGCGCGGGCGAGGGCGCGGGCGTGGGCGCGGGCGAGGGCAAAAGCGAGGGCAAAAACGAGGGCTAAAACGAGGGCAAAAGCGAGGGCAAGAGCGAGGGCAAGAGCGAGGGCAAGAGCGAGGGCAAGAGCGAGGGCAAGAGCGAGGGCAAGAGCGAGGGCAAGAGCGAGGGCAAGAGCGAGGGCAAGAGCGAGTGCAAAAGCGAGGGCAAAAGTGGGGGCGTAGGCAAGTCGAGGGCGAAGGCGAGGGCTATGCCCACTTTTAGGAAGCAAGCCAGGCTGACTGAGCGCAGGCGAGTATGAGGGCAAGGAGATAGTGAAGGCAAGGTGCACGAGCGCTGCATGTTATGAGAGGGGAGGTTATGACATTGGTTTATGAGGGTTGTAAAAGCGCCATTCAGGGCGAAGATAGGCGAAAGCGAGAGTGCTAGTGTTGGTCAGGCGGCCACGGCCGTCGGAGGGGGAGGGCGGGGGCAGTGTGGCGAGGGTTGCGTGCGTGGGGTAGGGTGAGAAGAAGAAAAGGGGGGTGGCTGGAGAGTAGATGAGGACGGCTGACAGTGAGGTCTGAAGATGGGGTTCCGGGGACGGACGTGTAACATAGGGATGCGATATCGATGATGGTGTTTTCAAAAACTTCAATGTTCCTACAAAACCGTCGATGTTTTAAACATATATTGATTAAAGCCGATCTTTTTTAACATCGATATTTTTCCTTTCGATGTTTTTACGTTTTGTATGCATTGCTTGTGAATGAATGACTTCTATAATCACAATTTTCAAAAAGTTAAATTACCGCTGTCAGTTCATGTGTTCGAGTGACACGAACGCGTGATACTAACTTCATTGGACAGACGATCTCCCCGAGCACTTCCTATGCCATCGTATTTCGTGAAGCCCTTCTAGATACTTTGCACGCGAAGAGGCGGTCAGCGCACGTGCAGCACGAGTAGGGCACGAGCAGTAGGCCTCCTTCCCGCAATCTTCCACGGTGAACTAAGGAGGCTCTGACTCTACGAGATTACTCTGAGCGCACAGACTGTGACTGTTTTGGTAATTGTTCTTTGTTAAATTTGAATTAATAATCACGTCTGTCAAATTGAATTCTCCGCCGCACAAACGTAAATGTTTTAAAACAGTTGTTTTGGGGGTGATGCATTATTAACTTGAATGATTTAATTTTGAACGCGGAGGTGTTGTTGTCGGTGTCGCTCCCCCTGTGGGGTGAAGGGCGAAGGGGGCGTGGCGGTGGCGAGGTTGGAGTAACACGTGGGTGGGGGACGCACTCCCTCACACGTCGCAAGTCTCTGCATTCAATCGGGGGCGTTCCGGCGGTCCATGCTCACACTATTTTTCTGGCGATTTGCACGTTTAATTCATTTGTAGTACATCGGGTTGATAAGTCGTGTTTCGGTTTATAATAAAAATACGGCCGACCTGGATGGCCGAGGTGGCTAAGAGGGAGTACCGACTCAGCGCTTTGGTCCGAAGGGTCGCGGGTTCGAGTCCCACCTTGGGCATGGCTGTTTGTCCCTTGACTTTGTATGTGTTGTCGCGGAGGGCCTCGCGTTCTGCTGACCCCAGTTCAGAGGAGCTCGCAAGTGTGTTGGTCTAGTGTATCGTCTTATATCCGTCCCATCGGGACGTAAATGGTAACCGGCTGTTCGCTGGATAAAAGCACTAGAAAAAAAAACAACCTTTTTGCATCTTGCGTTCATGTGGTATGTACTACCTTGTCATCTGAGATATAGACTTTACTACATTAAAGAGAAATTGCAGTACTCTACACGGAACAGTTCCTATATGTCTTTTATTGTTGTTATAACTAAGGTATTTACTATACATGCGTCGGCTACAGTTTGAAAGGAATTTGGGCGTAATGATGTATATTTATTTTTCGTGGATTTTATTCTTTAATATTGCAATCCACGTTTAATTGTTCGACGAACCTTCAGTTTGAGGAAATATTTTTAGAAAACTATGAATTCTTAGACAATCTTCTCAAAAATTATATTTAATTTTCTTTGAAGTTTCATAATTGAAAATAGATCACTTTACCTTAATTAACGTGCCAGTTATAATAAATTAATTTAGAAGAGGAGCTTGAGTTCCTTGAATGATTTTGCCAATGAACAACTTAGAAATCGTGATTCAAATTTAAAGCATTATTAATTACTTGTCTAGGAGGTTTTTAAAGCCATTTTGCAACATGTAACTCAGTTAAACTCAAGACATTTGCTGTAACACTAGCAAAGAGAGAGGCATTCGCGAACATTCCAAAGAAATTCACATCCAGAAGTGTCTTCCATCGTATTCCATTGTTAATCAGATGTGATCACTTGGTAAATTATGGGATTCGAAAACCTGCCTGCGAGAAGTGAATAAATGAATGCAAAGTTTATGTTCTTACTGAAAACAACGAAACGAAAATCCTAAACTAAAAAACGTGAAATCTGTTGCAATCTCAGGTAGTAAGCTCGGCTGCTTGGAATATCCATTAAAATAAAATATCTTTTCAGAGCGCAGGCTTCCGTGGCCGGAGTCTTGTGCCTTGGACGCGGCGTGTCTCAGAGACAGCCAAGAACATTCATTCAAAATCTCTTTTCATTTCAAAACGAACACATTAGGCTGACATTTTCTCTTTTCGAGTTGTCGCTGGGTAAAAAACTCTCTTCTTGACAACGCGACTGAAAACTTTTGAATATTTCCTTTCGCGAGCGAGAAGCGCTCCACAAAGTCGCGTGCTCCAGGGAGGTACCTGCAGCTCGCGAGGACGCCTGCCCCGTGGAAATGCACTGCAGACAGTCGCCTGCAATTTTGAGAGCGCGTCGGGGGAAATTCCGAGAGAAAGAAATGTAAGAGACCCTTCCCGTTGCACGGAAGGTGTTGACAGGTGGCATTTTGTTTCGGGAAGGTCTCGGCGGCGGACGCTTTTCCGAGGACGGCGGAGTCGTTCATCCGAGGAAGAGAGGAGGGTTTACAATGACTCTGTTCGTGTTCCGTAGGAGAATCAGTTTGAAGGAGTAATGGATGTATGTTTTGAATAGCGGTAAGCCAATCGAAAGGTTTTATTGCCTTATTTTTAGAAATATTTTGCGTTATTTAAGCGGCGTATAGCTGCCACATTTCCAGAGCAAATGAAGCATTTTGAAAAATATTGAGTATGAAACTAGTTGAAAGCAGAGGAATGTAAAAGTGTTTGAAATATTTAAAATAGTTGACGTAGGTAGTAAAATTAAGCGAACCGTATTTTTATTGTTAGAATATTTCATAATTTTTCAGATCCAAAAGTAGGGAAAAGCCTTTTAGAGCTGCCTGATGGCTGTAATTTTTGTACTTATATATTGTAATATTTTAGGTTTTGTAGCAAACTCGTTAATTTCTCTATTATGAATATTACAAAATGCGGTGCATTTCGTCAAACGGTAAGGTATAATGTGGATTTAATCAAGCTGTTAGCGGAGATAATTCAGATAAAGAAATATTTAGATATACAAGTTTTGGAACACAATATGAAAAATCGTAGTCTGATTAAATAGTTTAAAGATATTTCAATTTTCACATTAAAAAACTCCATTTGTTACGTATTCCATTTATTTTCTAAAAATACGCTGAATTTTTCATTTCTATTTAGAAAAATGGATCTGCGATTACATTGTTTGAACCTTCAAGTTTTTTTTAAAGGAATGTAATATGTTAGTAATTTAATCCATTATTAAATTTTGCACCTAGGAATGTGCAGTTTTGAAGCACGAACAGCTACCATTTATCGATCAACAGGGCACACATCATAAGAAGCTGGTAGCCTCGTCAGCAAAAACCCATAACCGATAGCCGCAACTAGCGCATAGTGCGCCGCGTGTATCTTGCCGCCCTCGCAGGGCGTGGGCGGCGACGAGCTGACGACGGCACGCGTGCCCGCCCGACGGCGGCCGCGATGACGTACGGCGACGCCCCGCCCGGCGCGACGCGATGCGACGCAGGCGTCGCGGCGCCGCGTGCGTGCTAATGACGCCGGCGGCCGCCGCGCGGGATATACGAGCCACTGGCCACCGCTGTGATGTCCAAGCGCGACGCCTCGCCCGCCCGTTCCACCACACGTCACACCCGCCGCCCCGCCCCCTCGCCCACCGACTCCCGTACACCCAGCCGTGCTCAGCCTGCCCTGCCACGCCCACAGCATCCGCCACGCTCGCCCCTCTCCCGCGGACCACCCAACGCCTCGACTGCCAAATCGACCACACGTCACACCCGCCACCCCGCCCCCTCGCCCAGCAGCTCTCGTACACCCAGCCGTGCTCAGCTCTTTTCGCCTGCCCAGCCACGCCCACAGCTCCTCCTCCTTGCTCGCTCCTCCCGCCCTGCCCCTCCCCGCCTCCGGCCCTCCCCTCCCCGCCCCTCCACGCCCTCCCCGCCCCTCCACGCCCTCCCCGATCCCCGCCTCTCCCCTCCCCGCCTCTCCTCGCCTCTTCTGGCCCTTCCCCACCCCTCCCCGCCGACCATCCAAAGCCACGCCCGCCCGTTCGACCACACGTCACACCCGCCGCCCCGCCACCTCGCCAACCTGCTCCCGTACCCCCAACCGTGCTCAGCTGCCCTGCCACGCCCACAGCATCCGCCACGCTCACTCCTCTCCTGCGGACCACCCAACGCCTGGACCGCCCGTTTGACCACACGTCACACCCTCCGCCCCGCCCCGTGCGCCAGCCTGCTCCCCACCCGCCCAGCCGTGTTCAACTCTCTTCGCCCGTCACCCTGCACGCCCGCACCATCCGCGACGCTACTTCTCCCGCCTCGCACTCCCCCACCCCTCCCCCGGCGACCACCCAACGTCTGGACCGTCTGTTCGACCACACATCACACCCACCGCTCCGCCCCCTGCGCCACCCGGTTCCCAAACGCTCATCTCTGTTCAGCTCTTTTCGCCCGCCCCAAACACAGCGTCCCCGCCCGCTCCACCCGCTCCGCACTTGCCGACCACCCATAGCCACGCCCGCCCGTTCGACCACACATCACACCCTCCGCCCTGCCCCGTGCGCCAACAGGCTCCCACACGATCAGCCATACTCAGCTGTCTTCGCCCGCCCTGCCACGCCCACAGCATTCGTCCCGCCCGCTCATACTGCTCTGCCCCTCCCCCGCCGATCTTCCAAAGCCACGCCCGCCCGTTCGACTACACGTCACACCCTTCCTCCGCCCCGTGCGCCAGCCCGCTTCCCACCCGTCCAGCTATGCTCAGCTCTCTTCACCCGCCCTACCACTCCCACAGCATTCATCCCGCCTGCTTATACTGCGACACCCCTCCCCCGCCGACCACCCAACGCCTTGCTCTCCCGTTCGACCACCCTGCGCCCCGCCCCGTGCACCAGCTTGTTTCCTACCCGCCCAGCCTTGCTCATCATTCTTCTTCCGCCCTATCACGCCCACCCCATCCGCCACTATCCCTACAACCCCTCCCACCCGCCCATCCAACCCGTTGCTCACCCGATCCATATCCCATCCAACACACCCGCCCCTTCTATCCTCCCCGTCCCATCCTCCTCCCGACACGCAGCTCGCCGCACCCACTCCACCCACCTGCCACGCCCCTCATCGTCCTTACCCCTACCCTTCCCACTCCCCAAGCCGTGCACACCGCGCTCGCTATACCCAACCCTCACGCTGTGCCCGTCCCACTCGCCACAACCGCCTCACTCGTCCCATCCGTCACGTCCGCATGGGTCACTCCACACGCAATACTCGGTGGCCAAATTTTTCCCCATTAAATGTCGTCGGTCCTTGAAATATTATACAGAAACATATTTCATTTAATAAGCACATTTAACTATTTTCTTACGTTTTTCATTAAACAATCATTACATGAGCCTGTACTCTTCTTTTTATTGTATCATATCATGTTGCTGCGTCTGCGAAATACTGTCGATCTAGCCTTGCCTCGTTCTGCTGGCCCGGCCGCCCACACCACCTCACCCCTGCAACCCGCTCTTCTTACGCTAACATACACCGCACTACCACATATTCCGGGAGACCTGTCGGGAGCTTAAAGCTTGTCCCGGCTGGGGCGGTGCACGCTGGTGGGAGAGTCCTGGTTAGGGGGAAACCCCGTTAGTCGACGGTAGGTCGGCGCCGGATTTCGCTATCCACGTTCTTAGGCCCAATTCAGCCTAAGAGTAGATGTGATTGACCCATATGATGGATTACCGGGCAAGTTGGGCAACACAGGGTTTAGCATGTGCATTCTCACTGCCCCCACCTTAAAGTTAACGAGGTGAGTTGCATCGTAGAACTGAGGGTCCGGGTGGTCGCCTACAACTCTCCACCAGAGGTCGTGACCACCTACGTGGCCACGATCCTTCCCTACCCCTGCGGGGAAGCTAAGGGTGGAAAAACCTTCGTTCTTCTAGACGTGAAGCTCTGATCTGTGTTGGTCAGCGTGGCCTGGCATCCCACGCTGCCGCCACTCCTCTCGGCATCCGCATCTCCCGTCCTGTCGTCATCTGTTCTCCTCCCGCCTCTTCTCTTTTGTGTCTTTTTACCTAGGCACGACGTTTCTCCCTCTGGTGCTCCTTTTCCCCTTTGGCTTCTCGCTTCCCACCCTCTCTTCCCAGCTTTCTCCTCTTCTCGTCGCCCACTCCCCTCCTCTTCTCGCTATTCCGTGCTTCTTCCCGGCTCTCCTCTTTGCGTCAGGCCCAGATTTCCTCGCCAGTCCCGCCCGCCCCGCCCCGTCCCATCACTTTCCTACTATTTCCCGCCCCGTCTCTCCCAACACACAGCACCTCCCCCTCTCCCATACGAAATCACTACCACCTCCTCGCAAGCCTCGGGAGCTCGCCCCGCCTATTTGACGTTCGCTCACTCCTACGCTTGTCAACCCGTGCGTGATGTGCCGCCACTATTTCCGCCTGTCTGCTCGGCACTCGCTCACCCATAACTCTGTGTGGACCGACCACCCCAACGCTCGCCCTTCCGTTTCGCGGCGCTCTCGCCACACCTGCCCTGTGCTTGGCCACCGCTCACGTTCCCAGGACTCCATCTTTGCTGTGTCTATGTCTCAATTGATTGATTGATTTTTTTCGTGTTTCTGGGCGCGTCAACGGCTTTGGTCATTATTCCCGTACGTGTAGTGCATGTCTTTTTCTGAGGAGATGGCTGTGATCTTCCCCTGGTGGATGGCGAGATCCGGCGCCGGCCTACCGTCGGCTAGTGGGGTTTCCCTCTAACCAGGACTCTCCCACCAGCGGGGCTCCGCCCTAGCCGGGACAAGCTCTAAGCTCCCGACCGATCTCCCGGAATATGTGGTAGTGTACTGCATGTTAGTGTGTGTGTGTGTGTGTGTGTGTGTGTGTGTGTGTGTGTGTGCAAGAGAGGATAGGACAATGAAGAGGAAGGAAAGATCGCGCGCGGTCCGTGGCCCGTTTGGTAGGGTAAAGCTCCGGCATTCGCCTGGTGTTGATCGGAGAAACCACGGAAAACTATCGATCAGAGCAGCCGGCCGCTGGAATTCTTCCCCAGACAACGACTGAATTCGACCTATCTGACAAAGTAGAGTCGAAAATCCTGCCGTCTATATCTGAAGAAATAAAAGAGGTCATCTCCGTCAACTTAGTATATTTATTGAGATAGCCGGCTTTCGAAGCTTTTGCCGTCATCATCAGTCTACAAATATAAAGAAAAGAAAATATAAATATAATACCAATAAAATACAAAATAATGTAAAGCGGGGGATTAGTATAAATAATAGTTACATTTAAATTACACAATATGAAATGCAAGGGGATATTAATATACAGCCCAGTTGCAAATGACATTAAAAACTATACAATACAAAGGGGGGTTAATGTAATTAATAGATACATTTTAATTTTAATTATTACAGACAAATAACAGATAAAATTGCGAATTGTGGGTATGTGACACGGTAAGCAAAGCAGCTCAAATGATTATTTCTTCATTTTGTAATTAAAATTTAAATATATCTATTAATTACATTAACCTCCCCTTTGCATTGTATAGTTTGTAATATCATTTGCTACTGGTCTGTATATTAATATCCCCTTGCAATTCACATTGTGTAATTTAAGTGTAACTATTATTTATACTAATCTCCCGCTTCATCTTAATTTGTATTTTATTGGTATTTACTTGGCATTGTATTTTGTTTGTATTTGTAGACTGATGATGACGGCAAAGACGTCGAAAGACCTCTTTTTATTTCTTCATATAATAACGTCAACACCGCATCAGAATTCTCACAATTCTTCTATATCTTTCAGTATCAATATTCTTCAAGCACAGTAGTCAGATCTCCCTTGGCATTGGATTGGGCGTGGGATTGGTTTGTCAGTATCCTCTGTGCAGCTGACGGCAGATCTCAAACCCACATAAAAACATCCAGACGGGGAGCATGACCTGTGAGATTACCTAGATTCCGGCGGTTCTCACGTCGATAGCCTGAAGATAGAGGCTATGAGAAGGCGAGTTGAGAGCGCCGAACCGCTCGGGCTAGTTCGGGCCCTTGTCGCAAAATTGCGATACACTTTTCTGGGCACACATGTTGATACAAAATGTTTAAAGATTTATCAACTTTTCAACATATTTGTCCTAAAACTACTTATCTTGTAAGTTTGAAAAAATCATATTTGGAAGAAAATGTCGTAGATAATACCACGAGTGCTTTTGAAATTGCGGATAAATCTGAGAATTTCCAAAGCTGGATTTATCCGAGAATTTCCAAAGCACGAGTAGTATTTAATAGGACTATTTCACGAATAAAATTATATTCGAGTTCCAAAATGCACCAAATATTGAAAATAACTGAAAGCTATCTTAAACTCAAAGAGTTTGTGTTATAGTGAATACGCGGTTTATTGAACATCGACATAGCGATTGATGTATATCGCCTTCTAAGATAGACGAGTCTCCGTTTATGATTGGTCAGTAGGGAGCAGCTGTAAGGAAAATAGGATAGAAAAAGCGATAAACTTTTCGAGATACACCGCCCAGATAGGAGTATTTTGTATGTATAATTATACCCTATTTGTATTAATTTTACAAGTGGAATAGTCACGGCATTACGGATTATAATTGATAAATTTTGATATGCTTGCTTAGTTATGGTAACAACTATATCAACATTTCTGAATAATTAATAATTATATTTTACTAGCTGACCCGGCGAACTCTGTTCCGCCTTAACAGCCGGTCCCATCTTTTTCTCGCGTCGCACTCACTGTGATAAACTGTACTATCCTTGTTGCACTGCGTACGTGCAAAAACGTGCGTTCTCAGACAGGAACGCTGTCGAACGGGATAAACAGTATCCTATGTCCGTCTCCTGGCTCTAAGCTTCCGGTACAGCCGTTCTTGAGTTATAAATAGTGTAACTAACACTACTTTTATATAGATATAGCGGCGAACGAAAGGCGGCTATCATTATCGCCTTCTGTTATCAGTGCGGCGTTACAACAGGCAACAATGACCGCTAACATGCGAAATCACGCGAAAACGTGCGAAAACGTGCAAAAACGTGCGTTCTCACACAGGAACGCTGTCGAATGGGATAAACAGTATCCTATGTCCGTCTCCTGGCTCCAAGCTTCCTGCTCACCAATTTTCAGCCAAATCGGTACAGCCGTTCTTGAGTTATAAATAGTGTAACTAACACGACTTTCTTTTATATATATATATAGAATATAGATTATTGCAGCCCATATTTTCGTCCAATTTTCAAAATTGGGTCACATATCTGAAGTATTTGTCTGAACTACTTCCTCAAAAGAAACTTCAAAAACGTTCAAAAACTTGCTCCTTCTGTTTAGAAACTTCACTTACCGTATTCTCTTGAACGGCCGCTTTGTTTCCCCACTATCGTTCAACTTCTCATAACTTCCGCGTGTTATCGCCTTCTACTAGAGCACCGGAGCGAGGGCGGTGGAGAAAAAAAAAAGGAATCGCATAAAATCTCCCCCCTGTTTGAACTTCTCCTGTGGGCGGATCCCCTGCAATATCTTAACAACTTCGTCGCTTCGACTTCTCACGCACTTGGCGAAAGATGAAGCCGGTCGTGCCGTGCTTTTCATCGCAGCTGCTCCTCCATCCATCAGACGCATCTTCTTTCTCAGACAGCTTTCCTCCCTTCCACTCTCTCCCTCTCCCTCTCTCTCCCGGGCGCTACCGCTGCTCGTGCGTTAATAACCCGTGCGTCGACATCCTCCCGGCTGGGGCGATGACTTCGAGGGTGTCTTTCGCCCGTGTCGTTGAGGCTGTAGGGGTGAGGTCATTGGCTGTGGGCGGGTAGGATGGAGGGGGTAGAGAAGGTGGGGTGCAAACGACGGCCGCCGATCTGGATAGCAGGTTTTTATGGTTAAAAAAATGTGAGGGAGGGCCTTCTAATTACACAACATTAAGTTGACAAATCATCACACGGTTCAGTTTTAACTACTTAGTTTTCTTGGTGTTATACTTCGTATTCGTTTTCTTCTTTTTTATTTTCTTCTTCTTCGCCTTTCTCTTCTTTATATCAAGTCGTCATAATAAACGCCCTTTAAAAGTGAAATGTTTGCTGTTAAGTGCAGGATATGGCGACGGGTTTCATTGCAAAATATTGTTAGCGCATTTGTAAACGCATTGCAATAAGTGTAACCACATTGTAAGCGCATTCTAAACGCTTCATGTGTATATTTAAGGGAGAGTACTTTAGTATCCAATTGTTGCTGGGTTTGTAAATGTGCTTTTTCTTTGTTTAACCTACACATGTGCCTTTGCCCTTGCCTTTCTGTTCCCTCACAACCTCCTCCAGGGCCTCGTGTCGTATGGCATCCACATCCTTTATCAGTCCCGTTATTTTTATTTTTCCGAGTCTGTAAATCGGAAGAAATTTTTTTCTTGGTCTTCAAATCACAGTTTCACGTCAAATTCTAGAATTTACCATCGAACAACTAGGACACACTACGCCAAGTGGCTAATGATATATCACCTTGGGTGTCAACACCCTGCCTCATCTATGCACCCTTTTACTGATCCTCATTGGTCTGTTCTCGTTTTTCCTTACAAAGTGGGTCAAACTTCAAAACCCTCTTACTACTCAAAATGTAACAGTACATGGTTGTAGGAACGCACGTGTGGTAGACTTCGTAATTCCGATGCTCATATCTCTCGAGGGTGAGAAAAACATTAAATCTAATAATTTGATATACAGTGCTAATATTTGCATTTCATAAACTGTGCCTTTAACTTCCAAGACTTGAGTTGCCATGGAACAGCGAAGAACTAGGACAGGTTATGTCTGTACCGAGCAGCACTATCATCATTGTCCTCGGCATCCTTACAACCTTCACCGTCCAAAATACCTCCTCCATCCCCGTTTATTTCCAACATTTCCCGAACTTTCATACCTTGTCTCTCACTTATCTACCCACCTTTTTTCTGGGCTCTCTATTACTAATAACCTCATTGCTTTTCCTTTTCCTTTGTGTAGAGTGAGGAAAACTCCAAAGGTCATGAATGACATACTTGAAGGTACGCAACTGGTGCGTACGAAAGTGTGCATGCAAGAGGCTTCAATAATAACATTTTGCGCTGATATCACTCTGAGGATTAGGATGATAATGGTCAGTATTGTGATCCGGTGAAACTACTGTCTCCTTGAACATATTACCCCATTCTCGTAAGATCCATATTTAAGAAACAAAGTCTTGCCTTTCAAATCTCTTAGAGTTACGTGTTATGTACTGTTATTGATGACAGATAAACTATGATAAGTTTTCTCTATTTCGGTCATCATACCTCCCCCACCTTCTCTGTCTCCTCCAGTGCCATGTCGTGTCAACTTATTACGTGGAGTTTTTAACACCTTGCTTGATCAACGCCACCTTCTACAGAACCTTTCCCTGCTAGTCGCCTTGTTTTCTTTTTCTTCTGTATAAAATGAGGCTTCTTCAAAAGCTCCGATCGACACGAGCCAGTGCGGGGGACGCGTGCCAGACTTCATAAGCCAGAGTGCTAATATCTCGGGGAGGTTGAGGGAAGGGTTCCATCTTTTCACGCGTATGTTTGCCTGGGAGCTGAGTCGCCTTGTAGAAGCGGGACGACCCTTTCCCCCCCCCCCCCCGCTCTTGCGCGAGCTGCTTATTGCTTTGCGTCCTTTATTGGACGCAGGAGGTGCCACTCCCCGTGACGGTGTTGTTGGGGTGGACTCGTCCTTTTGGAGGGTGGCAAGTGCAGAATTTCGAGCTACCTCGATAGCAGGTATGTTATCATGCAGATGACCGGTAGCAGTAGCTCAGTGCATCAACTGATGTCACTGCAGCACCTCTAACCGGGAGGTCCTAGGTTCGAGTCCCGACGGCGGCAGGATTTTCGACACCAGCTTTCCAGCTAGGTCGAATTCAGCTGCTGTCTGGAAGAGAATTCTAGCGGCCGGCTGCTCTGATCGGTAGTTTTCCGTGGTTTCTCCGATCAACCCCAGGGGAATGCCGGAGCAGTACCCTACCAAACGGGCCACGGACCGCGCGCGATCTGTCCTTCCTCTTCCTTGTCCTATCCTCTCCCCTTACACACACACTTATACTAACATGCACTACACTACCACATATTTCGGGAGCTTAGAGCTTGTCCCGGCTGGGGCGGTGCCCCGCTGGTGGGAGAGTCCTGTTTAGGGGAAAACCCCAATAGCCGGCGGTAGGTCGGCGCCGGATCTCGCCATCCAGCGGGGGAAGATCACCGCCATCTCCAGAGAAAAAACATGCACAACACTAACGGGACTAATGACCAAAGCAATTGGCACGCCCGGAAACACGAAAAAATCAATCAGTCAATCAATTATCATGCAGTTGAAGAAATGTTGTGTTTAATTTGTCTGCGAGGAAAAATGTACGCGCTGCACGATAATATCCGGAGAGGACTTCTCATTATTAATATCTTCTTTGCATTATTTTCGTTTTCTATGGTTGGAGTATGTTAACACATAGTAAAGCACTTGTTAACATTTGGTAATTTACGTAGCTCTCTTTGCATGCCTGAATTCCCTGGCAGCACAGTGTATTATTTTGGGCCGCGGGAGCATTTGAGATCTCTAGATAGTGACCATACGTACAGAATACATGATTGTGACACAAATATAGTGGTTAATTGACAGGTGAAATGGCTCGTCTTGGATTATTTCCGGTGTAGTATTCGAACTACTGCGATTTGAAGAAACTGTATTATCAAAAAAGAGGAGCATTCATATTGAAATTATTGATCCACAAAGAATCATGTCGTCTATTTGACTCTAGTCACCATACATGCGTGGGATGGTTTAAACGAGCCAAGAAAGCTGTATCCTTGAATTAATTTTCTTCTAGCAGGACAAGATTTTCTTCTAGCAAGGCTTCTGTTAATAAATATTGATACAGTTTCATTGTCCTACATTATATACGCTACAGAACATTTTGTCTAAATAAACTATCAGGACTATACGTATAAACTATACGTATTATCCAGGTACGTTAATTATTTTCTCCTTCATGATTACGTTGCAAAAGTGACTTTCATTTCAAACGAATTATTTATGCCATTTTTTTCCTCACACGATGAAATGAATATTTCGCTTGGACCAGTTATTTTTCTTTTAATCTGTTCTTTGAGTTAATCTTGGGCGGTTTACCCATTTCATTTTAATAGTACCGACTACAGTCTCTGGAAAACACATTTAAAATATGTGATAACTAGGGGGCGGATTTTAATGAAATGTCTTTTTTTTCTTTTCACTTTAGAACAAGGCCGTTTAATATAGAAAATCTTTTTATGTTATAACAAAAGGAAGGGTCATTATTTTGCATTTTTGTCGATTTCAACTAATAAGGAATTTTTTGCCTTTTCCGTCATATTTAATACATTTTTTGCTGCTTTCATCGATTTTAATGTCATTTTTAATGGTACTTGCTTCAAATAATAAATACGAGATACAACAAATGTTCTTCACAGAATTACTCAGTAGCCTATTCCATTTGTTCGCTCAGAAATGGTTTTGACAGCCGTTGTTGTACTTTTGACATAAATCAGCGCCATTGCCGGTTCGGCCGATTTCGGAATAACTAAAGACAGAGATTTCCTGGTAAAGAACAGCCCAAACCAAAAGTTAGCAAGTTGAATTCACTCGAACGAAAGGAAGAAGTCTCGATTACATCAGTAACGTATCCAACAGCCTGATTTGTTCATTCAAACTGGTTTTGATAAGATTTTTACGTCATTTTTCTTTGGTTTTAGGTCATTTTAAAGCATTTTAAAAGCTTTTCATTGATGTTTTATGTCATCAAAATCCACCCCCTTGTGATAACACATGTTATTCTCCATTATAAAATGTTTATTTTAGCTTCCTATTTCACTCGTTTTCTTCGTCATCGAGCTATTTATATTTTTCCTTTGTCACCGTTTCTCCTCCCCAGCCGCCCGCGTGTTTCTCACATCTGACTCTTTCCACTGTATATTCGCGCGCTCTCCTGCGCGTCTCGCAGCCCTTTCTTGAGGCCGCCAAACAAGCTGCATGCAGCTGCCGGCGCCGCCTACGCCTGGGCCGTATACCATCCACGGCGCGCGCGGCGCTGTCGGCGGCAGCCCGGCGCCGGGATATACGCGCACCAGCCACGGCGGCCCCGCTTAGGCGCGAAATGAAGATATAAATCCGGACGGCCCTGCGGCGGCGGTCCTTCCGCCCCGCCCCTTGCCATGTCCCTCTCATCCCCCATGCGCTGTCCCCCCTCCCCTCCCCTTCCACCCAATTCCCCTCCGTTTCCCCTCCACTTCCCACTTCCCACTTCCCCTCCCCCTTATCCCTCCTCTCCCATTCCCCTCCCCGATTCCCCCTTCCCCTCCCCTTCCCTCACTCCCACTCCCCTTCGCCTCCGCTTCCGCTCCCCTTC
>BLKR01005781.1:20000-72466 GCA_011170035.1 Teleogryllus occipitalis | reverse complement strand
ACGATAAAGAAAATATGCTCTGAAGATCCAAAGAAATTAACATTCAGTCAACTGAAACTAAAACTGGCCGATCATTTTGAAGAGAGAATGCATGTAGTGACCTCAAGATATAAGTTTTTTCAAACGAAACTAAAACCAGGTCAATCACATGCGGAATGGGTGGTAGAGCTGAAAGGTTTAGCGAAATCATGCAAATTTAAGTGCGATAAAAGTAACTGTGGAGAGTCATATGCAAATAATATGATTAGAGATATGGTTATATTACATACCCCGATAAATCAAGTGCGTATAGATGCAATACGAAGAGAAGAACCAACACTGGAAGAAGTGATGAAGATTGCTACAACACGCGAAATGTCTGAAAATCTAGTAAAGCAGATGAAGACAACAGAAGAAGTGAGCAAAGTTACAAAGGAGAAAGAACGAGCAGAAGAAAAAGTAAAATCATGCCCAGGTTGTGAAAGTAACCATAAACGAAGGCAGTGTTGGTTTAAAGAGGCAAAATGTAGATTCTGCAAAAAGATCGGACACATACAAAGTGTTTGTTTAAAGAAGAAACAAATGGCGGGCAGAAAACAGGAAAACCCTAGAGAAAACCCAAAGAGTGTGAAACGTAGCACCAAGCAGTCAGAAGAAATGGAGGTAGACCAAATACAGACGGTGAATATGATTTTGAATTCATCACAACGAAGAAAGATAAGAGTGCAATTGGAAATGTTAGGAAAAAATATGGAGTGCCAGATCGATACAGGGGCTACAGCAAATCTAATAAATCTAACAACATATCAAAAGTTAGGTGCACCGAGATGTTCCAGCGGTAAAGCAAAGTTAAAATCATATCAAGGAATAAACATCCCAGTAAAAGGTGAAGTAGAAGTGACTGCAAGATATAAAGGAATACAACGGAAGTTACGTTTTATCATAGTGAACCGATATGATGTACAGAATATATTGGGAATGGAAGGCATAGACTCTCTTGGTTTCACGGTAGAAGATAATGTCATGTCAGTCGACAAAACAAGTAAATGTGCAGAAATGAAGAAAATATGTGAAGAGTTTTCCGAAGTGTTTTCAGAAGGCCTAGGTCATTGCACAACATATAAAGCTCACATAACGATGAAAGAAAATTGTCAACCAAAATTTTGTAAAGCAAGACCGGTGCCATTGAATTTACAAGAGCAAGTAAAACAAGAATTGCAACGATGGGTACAAGAAGGAGTGCTCAAACCAGTTAATAATGCAGAGTGGGCCACTCCAGTGGTAATTATAAAAAAGCCAAATGGTAAACTAAGGTTGTGTGGAGATTTTAAAGTTACATTAAATCCACAAATGTTAATAGACCACTATCCTATGCCAAAACCGGAAGAAATATTTGCGAAACTACGAGGTGAATGTTTCACGAAAATAGATTTATCGGAAGCTTATCTGCAGTTAGAGTTGGATGAAGAATCGAAGAAAATGATGGTAATTAATACAAATGATGGTTTGTATCAGTTTCAAAGGCTTCCGTATGGCATCGCCAGCTCGCCCGCGATATTTCAAAGGTTTCTGCAACAAATTACGGAGAAAGTACCAAATTGCGCTAACTTCTTGGATGATATTATTGTTACAGGCAAAACGGAAGAAAAAACATAAGCAGAATTTGCGGATGCTGTTACAATTGTTAAAAGACAATGGACTCAAATGTAATTGGGAGAAATGTGAATTGTTTAAGACTTCTATAAACTATTTAGGCCACGTAGTGGACAAGCATGGAATTCGACCAACAAAGGAAAATATTGAAGCAATTACAAGAATGCCAGCACCTCAAGATGTGAAACAACTCAGCTCATTCTTAGGTAAGGTTGCTTATTATTCCAAATTCATTAAGAATAGGGCAATGATCTCGGCACCACTAAACCAGTTACAGAGGAAGAATGTGAAGTTTATTTGGTCGACAAAGTGTGAAAATGCATTTCAGCATCTGAAACAAGAACTGATTAAAGCAACAAGATTGACGCACTACGCGCCAGGTCAACCGCTACTTCTCGCGACTGACGCGTCAGAAAATGGTATTGGCGCTGTGATATCAACGACTACACCAGAAGGCATTGAAGTACCAATTGCATTTGCATCGAAAACATTAAACGACGCACAGAGAAATTATGGACAAATTCAAAAAGAGGCATTAGCAATAATCTATGGGGTGAAGAAATTTCATCAATATCTGTATGGCGCGAAATTTACGCTCATTACAGATCATAAACCACTTACGTCATTGTTCAATCCAAGAAAAGGTATTTCAGAGAGAACGGAGAAGAAACTGAAACGATGGGCAATTTTCCTCTCTGATTATGATTTTGAGATTGTTTATAGGTCAACTTCACAGCACGGCAACGCAGACGCGCTGTCGAGGCTGCCGGCGGGGCCAGACGAGTCATTCGACAAATCGGAAGAAGCCTGCGCGTACATAGACTTTGAGGATGGCGACGCCCTGTTACGATTGCCGCTGGACGCAAAAAGGGTAGCGCAGGTAACACGGGAAGACCGCCTGTTAAAACAAGTAAGTGGTTATTTGAGTAAAGGTTGGCCAACAAGGAAACTAAATCATAGTTCAGCAGACTTAAATCAATTTTTGTTAAAGAAAAACGAGTTATCAATGTAAGATGGGGTGTTAATATATAATTGTGAAGATAACGTAAGAGCTGTAATTCCAAAGAAGCTGCAAGCAGAAGTGTTAAAGTTATTGCATGTTGGACATTGGGGCATTACCAGGACAAAAACGGTTGCTAGAAGATATGTGTATTGGCCGGGGATGTCGAAAGATATAGAAAATTTGATACGTAATTGTAATATATGCAGACAGAACCAGGCAAGTCCGCCGAAGCACTTTTCGAGCTGGCCGAAAGCTGAAAAACCATGGGGGCGAGTACATATTGATTATGCGGGGCCGTTCTATGGGTCAATGTGGTTAGTAGTGACAGATGCCTTTTCACAGTATCCATATGTGTGTGAGACGCGTACCGCAACAACAGAAGCAACAATTCAAATGTTAACGAAAGTGTTTGTAATAGAAGGCTTACCGCAATTGTTGATATCGGATAATGGCGCACAATTCACATCACATTTATTTGAGAAATTTTGTATAGAAAATGGCATTCAACACCTTAGGACAGCTCCATTCCACCCACAGTCAAACGGGGGAGCAGAGAGATTTGTACGCACATTCAAAAGTACCATGATTAAGGCAATGGCAGAAGGAGTTGGTAAAGATAAAGCACTACAACAACTATTAGTAACGTACAGAGCAACTCCAGTAGGTAACGAAGAGAAAAGTCCAGCGGAACGACTGCATGGGAGGCAGCCGAGGACATTATTGGCACTATTAGTACCCGTCAAACGCCCGAAGCAAGTAGTGAATACAACATTCAAAGTCAAAGATAAAGTCTATATTCGGTCGTTTAAATCCTATCCAAAGTGGATTCCAGCAGTGATCCACGAGACTATAGGGCATAGAATGTATCTGGTACAGTCAGAAAGCGGTATCATGAGAAGACACGAGAACCAGATTACAAAAAGGTGGAACATGCATAGAATAGACGACAACCAACAGAAGAGTAATGTTCATTGTAATTTTCAGCCGGCTATAATGCGGATGGCGGAACCAGCCATCACACACGAGCCAGCGGCTCGGCCGGCAACACCATCGGACGACACATCCCGAGGAGGGGTGCGACCAGAGGCGGAGTCATTCGCCGAACCCAGCAGCCGAGACGCGTCACCAGGTCCAGCCCTGCTGCGGAGGTCACGTCGTCATCGTGGGCACCCATATGCCCACAATAAAACGGGGAGGAATGTGGTATCCCCCAATCAGAAGACGAAACGGAGTTACGCTCCGCCGCGCCGCTAGTGGAGGGGCACAGCCCCTCCCCTCCCCCTTCACCGGGCGGTGGGGTATAAAGGCATGGTCGGGAGCAGGGCGCTCCCGTTCAGTTACCGCTTCGCGTAGCTACCACCGCCGCACTCGCTACACGCCCTACCGCGGCGTAACCTGCTGCGCGCTATAAGAGGACTCCAGACTGCTGCCGCCGACACCAGCTACCGTCACCAGTCGTGACGTATCCGCCGGGCGATCAGCACAGACCTCGGGGGCTACTGCCGCCCTCGCTACACGCCTGGTCAAGGCGCCATCTGTGGCGCGCTACAAAGTGACTGCAGACTACCGCCGGCACTTGCTACCGTCACTAGCCGTGACGTATCAGCCAGGCGATCAACGCCGACCTCGGTGGCCACTGCCGCCCCTCGCTACACTCCCAACCGCGGCGTAACCCGCCGCGCGCTACTAGGAGGCTCGAGGTGACTGCGGCCAGCTATCACGTTACGACGCTTATCGCCACTGCGGGCGATAAGGCTCGGCGAGGCAAGAAGGCCGTTAAGAATTATTGTACAGTATTTGTTACGTTGTTCTGTGTATTGGTGATTGGTGAAAGTAAATGGTTATTAAACATTGACTGTTTAACTTACCTTGCATCCTGCAAATACAACAGTTGTCCGGGGCTAATCGTGTTGAAACGTACCGCAAATACTCTCAGACGTCTGGAGCAGCTCATGACAAATCCAAGATGAACAATGCCCAGGATGAGAAGGCTCGCTGACAGCCTGAATTATGCGGTTGCCGAGCGCCGTGCGCTGCTGGGGCGTATATGGAGTTCCAGAAGTCAAATTGTGCATGCGTACATTTGCTACAACTGGGGAATCTTTGGTCAAAAGAAAGCAAGCAAATTGGGTTTTGAGGGCTCATTCACAATGAAACGTAAACGTAATTGCCATGCAGAGCTGAAATAATTCATAAGGCAAAATACTTCTAGTGGTTGCTCTGATCGGTAGTTTTCCATGGTTTCTCCGATCAACACCAGGCGAATGCTGAGATGGTACCTTACAAATTGGTCACAGATCCCGCGCTATCTTCCCTTCCTCATCTTGTCCCTTTCTCCCCCATACACACGCATACGTACACTTACATGCACACCACCACACATGCCGAGAGACCGTTCCGATGCTTGTCCTCGCTGGGGGATGTACCTGGAGGCGGAAAACCCCTGCAAGCCGAAATGTAAGTCGACAATGACTCCCACGTTCCAGCGAGAAAGAAATCGCCACCTCCAAGGATGCATCATGCACTATACTCACGGGGACAGTGAAAATAGTTGACGCATCGGGAAACCCAAAATAATAAATGTTTCCATCGAAAATTGTCCCGTTTCCTCCATTCTACCATGGTTTTCCCATCATTATCGACTCTAACCCATCATATCACTTCATTCTGTACTTTATTGTTAAGAAAGTATGGTCATAGTGTGGGGTCTCAATACGTTTCTTTCGAGAAACAAAATGACCCTGGTTTCGTAGGTGCTTCGTTCTTTATTACTTTCTGGCTACGGAGTAGAGACGCTTCGCGAAAAACGATGAATTTCCAGCAGAAAAATATATTTAGAAGGCCCCGGGTAACGAAAAAGAGGATTGTTGCTTAATTTAGAAAAAAAAATCTTCTAACACGCGGTGGAGCCTGAATCCATGCTTTGTGGGTCCTTGGTATCGAAAAGTAGAATGACGGCAAAATGTCTTTCTGCCCGTCCGTTCACAATGATAACGGCTAAACCGTCCAGTCGATTTTCTCCAAAATTGATATTCCCCAATCGATCTGGCTGATGTCGCGGCCCTTTGAATTTGAAACCGATATTTTACTCTGTGTGAAGGTTGTTTAAGAAAATGGCGCAGGTCTCATTTTCGTAAAAAAACCTGGTTTTTCGAAAATTTCAAAAGTTCAAGTTTTTCGGCGTTTTCCTACAACCAGAATTTTGAATATGGGATGGATTTCTATGATTTTGCTTATTTTTGTCCTTGTTTCAGGATAACTGGATGAAATTTCTTTACATTGGGTTAGAATTGGATGCTATGTAGATTAATATTTTTGTGCATATTTGGCCGATTTTTCATGTTGCTGCATATTCATCTAATAAGCGCATGTTTTGCATATTTCGTTAAAATAGAGACTTACTTCTAAAACGTTTCATTTTTTCATAGAATCTTTTTATTTTTGAGCGTTCATTAATTCGTAATTTTTAAGCGTTCATTAATAACTGAGACCTTGTCTCAGTTTGCGTTTGTGTTTCTTCTTTTCTATGGATTTCTATTGATTCTATCTATTTTTTTCAAATGTAAGTTCTTGATATATTTTTTTTGAACCAGGCACAAGAAATGCGACAAGACATTCTAGGTGAATATTTACTTCAATTATTTCTCCTGCGAAGTAAGGTGGATTATATTATGTTAGCACAAATATATATCTTTTCATTCCAAGCATGCTTCTCCTGAATTTTATCAACAAAGATTTATAAAGGAAATGAAATATTTTAATTTTAATTGCATATTAAAGTGCATATTTAAGAATTTTTAGATCATAAATGCATATGTTTAAAAGCACACTTTAAGATTTTTAGGGCATAAAAATCCTCTCCCTAATTATGAAGATAGAGATTTTCCCATAATGAAATCTGTTCCTTAAAGATAGATTTTGAAATAAGGTCATGTACAATTTTTCGTAAATTTGAGTACTTTTCGCATAATTCAGTGTGAAAATAATTTATATCTGAGTTACCCTTGAAAATAGATTTTATTACATCGGAGCGAGTATTTTGTTAACAATCCTTGCAAAAAACGCTCATTTCTTTCTGTATTCAAAATTCAATTAAATTTGGCTTGGGACAGAGAGTATACTATACTGGCTTAGGGTAGGAATCACAGAATTATGGAAACGTGCACAGAATTAACTTCTCCCCGTAGCACGTTACACTCAGTTTTTAACGGTTATTGAAGTAAAATAAATGAATATGTGACGTATTCGTAGGGAACTTAATTAGATTTACACTTATTACATTGCTTCTGACTTACGTGAGGGTCATGTAATATCGATTGTTCAAATTGAGGATACGAAAGTGTCCATCTAATTTGTTCACACAGCTTGACTTTATAAGAAATAGTTGAGAGTGAAGAGTTATTTTTTCTTTCGTATTATGAGGTCCATAAATTACGAGCTTTTCAGAATAATGCAATACGAGAATAGTTTCGAATCTTGGTCACTCAATGAATTACAGATTGTTTAATTGATTGAATTTGAGGCAAGTAAATTCTGAATTTCAAGTTCGGGAATGGATTATAAAAAAAGCAGGAAATATTATATTAAAACATGCTCCTAATATGACTGTTTTGGATTCTTAATAATCACAACAATGCGTTCAGAATTGTAATGGGAAAAATACGAGTAGCTATAAAACCATTTCATGGCATATGCCGAAATAAAAAGATACATGAAAGGGGGAAATTTTCCATAGTTAGGTCGAACATGTAGATAGACCGAAATGTGATTACAAACGCAGATCACCTGGAGTAAAATTTGTCAAGTTGGATAAAATGAGTCAACTGTAACAGAATGTTAGAGGTAAGAATAAGAACGCAACGCACGGAACTGCAGTAGTTCGTTCTACATCAAAAACATTTTCGAACACTTCATTGATATTATCATGTTGGACGCATGGCAGCAAATAGATGGTCAATACTCTGAAATGGATTCCTGGAAAAAGAGAAGTAATTTCTTTTTGAGAGGCAAATTTACAGAATCTGTGTTGGAAAGAACTTTATAGGAAGAGTACTGAGAAAATTGAACTTTGGGAATTTGAAAACTGCAAACTTTTAAAGGGAAAGTCGAAGTGTCAAAGCGTCAGTTTTAAAGGCAGAGAACTTCGACAGACAATAAGATGGTAACGAAGAAATGCAAGTGATGCTCGAAAATGACTTTTTCGATGTGATACTTCTTCTCTGTTCAGAAGATTGTTTACTAGTAAGTCCAAGCGTAAGATAGTAAATTTGATGTACATTTAAAATCTTGAAAAGTAATTAAAACAGTGAAAATAAATTGAAAAATTTATAAGTATTTGTCACTCTTTTATTTATTGGTTAACGTAAAATGCGTTTACGACTGTCTCAATCCAAACGACTATAAAATGAAATGTTAATATTATTGGGATTCGGCATATTTTTACGCATTGTACTTCACAAGCAGTTTGCCCTTCTTCACCTTAAATTAACTAGGAATTTGATTTAGTTAAGTGAAGTAACATTATCACTTTAATGTTGAGTAGTTTGGCTGGCTGCTCACGTCTCGTAAATGTTTATTGGGGGCATGCCCCCCAAAATATCTTGGACCGCAAAATAATTTGTTTTTTTTGTTATAAATTTTGTTCTTTAATTTTTTATTCATATGTTTCATTCAAAGTGTATTTAAAATTGAACCAGTAATTGGGTTGTGACAAATAAAGTTGAAGATTGTTGATTGTTTAAGAGATGTTGAGTAGTTTGGCTGGCTGTTCACGTCTCTGAAATGTTTAATCTTTTGTCGACAAAAAGGCGAAACAATTATTTAAAAATATTGCGAATAAACTGCGTATGTAATTTTCATCAGTAATGTAACCGTGCCCGTCGTTATGGATCAGGAGGTGTATGATAAATAAAGAAACACACAGAGAAAATTTCATTTAAAGAACAAATTTAATTACGTTAAGATAATGATAATGAGGATGAGTGAAGCATGCAATGAATTTCTTTACAAATGATCTTACAAAAAAATCTTTTACGGAGGCTTGTCTGTTAACTTTAAATTTACACAACTAAATTAACAAACCAAAACAAGAAAATTTAGCCACGGCAATAATCTCAGCTTGGAATTAAATTTTAGAGTCTCTCGGCGCCTCGGCGGAAATTGAGCTGGGCGTGGCTACCTGATATAAATTACTGAACTGTCGGCGTATATTCATGACGGGCACCAGCGATGGATGACGGCTCGATGGCGTTGGCGTCGTCTCCAGACCCAATCAGCTGACAATTAGTCCGACCCCCTCACCAGCTGGCTCCGGCACAGTACGCACCCGCAGGAGGCGGCACTGGCGTATGGCACGTCCCGGTGAAGATTGCGGCTTCCTCGGCTCGTTCCGGTGATCGTGTGGCTCGCGCAATAATGTGCGGCCCTGTGCTCGCAATAAAGCGTAAAGGGTGCAACAGTAATGTTCTACTGCCGATTTAACTGAATAACGGCAGTGCCCCCTTTTACAACTCATTGCTGATACAGGTCGTTCCAACGAAAGCGACGCAAAACTATGAACATTGCAAGATCATTCACCAGATTTTCACCAAAGTCACTGAGCCAATAATCATTTCACGTAATCACTGTTTCTCGGCGTTAAGCTGTGAATTTAACATTTACAAATTCACGTTATTCGTAACTTTGCGTCCACACGCCACGAAAGTTCTTCTCAATCTTCTATAGGTCTGCACGCCACGAAAATCTTTTTCTATCTCCTCTGCGTCTGCGCACCACGAAAATCTTTCTCTATCTGTTCTATGCGTCTGGTGTCCCGCTCGTGATTCTACTGCCCCTCCCGAATCTTTTGGAAAGCCTCGATTTGATTCGTTAGAATTGCGATAATGGGCGGTCTCCTGTTCGGTGTTCTGGCCAATGGCTGTTAAGAATTTCGTGCGATGGAAATTTTCGAGCAGGGTGTCACGCGTCCTCCGCGCGGGGTGTCGTCAGCGTTGCATCAGAAAGCGTTGTTTTCTTAAATGACGCCTAATTACGTGTTTATTTGACCGAGGGGGGGGAAGTCCCGCCCAGCTCCCTCGTGCGTGACTAACACAGCGCCCACCCGGCGGCGCACCCCAGCTCGGCTTGTGTTTACTCAGCGCCTCTCCGCAGCTCGCCTCCTAACATCATAAATTTCTCTGGTTCTTCCCCGTCCGCCGACAGTGGGTCTCATTGTATACGCTCCCTAAGAGGTGTCGGGCGTGGGGGAGCGGCGGAAGGGTTCTGGCTGCTTCGACGCACTTAACATTTTCAATATTGTGTATGTATGTATGTGTATATATATACACACACACACACACACACACACACACACACACACACACACATACACAATATTGAAAATGTTAAGTGCGTCGAAGCATATATATATATATATATATATATATATATATATCAAATATATATATATATATATTTGATTCGAAATCGTATTTACTCGTTTTTATTTGAGGAGGCTGTGACGTTACAGTAACAAATAATATGAACAATTGCGTTGCATAAATGATGTGACCAAACCCGATTCCATCTGATGTAAGAGTCATAATAACCTACATTGAAGCGAAAGTATTTAAGTATAATTATCTTAAGGCTTGTCATTCAATGGAGTATACAGGTTTGGGAAATCCGCAATTATCTGAAACTAGGCAAGGTCCTTTATGCTCATTTCCCGTATGTCTATTCAGAGCGTAAAAACGTTTCACATCAGGGCAAACATGCTATAAAAAATCCCGTGAACGGTCGTGCAAGTTGTGTGAAGAATTGCCCATAAGAAGTTGTCTGATGGAGCAGATGATAATAAGCCCGGCTCGTGTGGTGAATATATTGGCTGCGGCACTTTTGACGGCGTTGCCGTTTTGTATCCTAGTATCAACAATTGTAATATTTTATAAGGTAGTTTATCTCATTTTTACTTTCGGTATACGCAGGCATTACGAAGTAATTACATGTATTGTTGAGAAAGTTACGTAATGCTTTGGAAAACGGATTCTTAGATTTCAACAGAAATACACGTTTTGGAATACCCTGATAAAGAATAAGTGTTTTTTTGTTTTATTTTTGGAGCTATATAACCATCCCAAACGTCTGACCGTCCGTCCGTCCGTCCGTCCGTCCGTCCGTCCGTCCGTCCGTCCGTCCATCCGTCTGTCTGTCTGTTCATCCATGTGAATCGTTCGTGAATGTCTCGTTTCAGAATGTCTAATCCTCTCGTATATGACAGCAGTATATACTCCGAATAAAAGAAGAATGTGGTTGACAGTTCGGTGTGGAGGGGGGCGGCGTTGCCGCGTACTGCGCGCTCTACCACGTGCTTTGAACAATAAGACGAACAGCTGTCAGAATCGGGAAAAATCGTAACACGTAAAAGAAAGAAAATAAATAAGGAACTTACATTTTCTCATCCTTCACCAATTACTCCCAAACTGCATTACGGAATGAATCCTCGGCCGCGTTTGTCACTTACTTCTGACATGTCAAATTAATGACAGCACTAACAAAACGATAAAAAAACACCAATAACAAACAACAATAACAAGGAGAAAAAATACAACAAATCTAACAGAACACGCTTCTCTGAATTCCCGCTCTCACAATACACTTGGACACAGTAAGCTCAACACACGTCGACGCTCAGCCGATAAACTGCAGCACTCCGGATACACGATTCATTTCGCAGTTCAAACGTGACAACATCGGGCAAATGGCGATACTTCTGATTCGCTGTTGCCTAGGTTACGGAGCTGTCGTCACCATGTTACCGGGAACTGTCAACCACATTCTTCTTTTATTCGGATAATAGATGAGTTTTCCGGCTCTCAAACGCAACCAATCATTGTAAGTGAGATATTTAAAAAGAAGAATTGTACTTTAACTTTAAAAATAAGAAGGATTTGTTGAAAACAAATGCACCTAAACATTCATGTGAAATGCAAACCCGGAACACTCGGAGAGCTGTGTTAAAATTTATATAGTATTGTAACTCCAAATTGAAGCGTTCTAGGACCTTCAAAGTGGAATATTGAGACCAAATGCCTTACAGGATGAAATCTTCTGCGTTCTTTTATATTTTTGCTGGTACGGCGCTTCTCGATATTTCATTGCATTGCAATTTAAATTTCAAACATTGCAAAGAGTAGGTTTGTACTTGCCCGATGCGGGATTTTCGCACGGACACCTTTACCAACTTTCTCAAGAGTAAAAAGCTGTTCTAATATTTTTGTGTCTATTGTAATTAATCCGTATTTTAATATGCAAAGTCTTCTGAACAAGAAGCGAATTTTGGAGAAGCAAGCCACAGATATAGACGGGTTTAGAGAGCCTTGAATAATAGAAGTCGTGACAACCGATGTAGTAAGTTAGATGTTGAAAATCAACAAGCATAACATGTCGAGGTCTTGTAAAGTACAGATCGAAAAAAAATGGTCTGAGCTTATTAGTAAGGAGAGCATTGGATCTTAAAAATTATTTGATAAAGACGATTGAAAACACTGTTACAAGGGGATATAAAGGGATTGGACTATCAAACAAAGAACTCATTTGGTTACGAACATGAACGGACACTGACGACAGATTAACTCACGTAAGAATTTACCGGATATAACATAAAGAAGTGAACCAGGAAGAAGAAAGAAGAAAACCAGGAATGAACTAAGTTTAAGAACTTTGGAGAATAGTACAGGTACTGGAAAAACTTTATGCATTTTTTTTGGACACTTGAAGAAACTTAGTTAAAATGTAAATCATATTCTTCAAAATATTCCTGTCGCGTCTATTTGTTGTTTCGCGTATAATTTTAATCGATTCATTTTTGTTGTTCACGTTCAAGAATTAAGTTAATTTATTAAAGATATTCTTTCTTCGTGTATCTAATCATTATTCATTTCATTTATGTTTAATTAGATCACTTTTATTGCTTGTTCACGATCAAGAATTCATTAAATTTAAGTTCCATTAATAGATTTCAGATTGGAAGAAACAGACGACTTCAAATAATAGTGTGTAGTGTATTTTAAGGTTATTTTTACTTTCTCGTATACGTACGTATATACGAAGTAATATACGTATCATAGAGAAAGTTATGTAATGCTGCGCGAAAAAACGGGGAATTTTCGACAGAAAAAAATACATTGCCGGGCCCTGAAAACAAGAAAGTGGATAAATATAGTTGCTAAATTAAAAGAAAAAAAAATCCTCGAACACATGGTGTAACCAGAATCCCAGTTTTGTAGGTCCTTGATGCCGAAAACCCAACTGAAAGCAAAACGTCTGCCCACCCGTCTGTCTGTCCATCTCTGTCCGTCCGTCTGTGAACACTACTAGCGCCTAAACCATTCGTACGATCTTTTCCAAATTGAATAATCCGTTGTCAATCTGGCTCTAGTTGAAGCTTGGAGATTTTTGAAAACATTCTTTAAAATTTGGGAGTACTTTACGTGAAGCCCCCCGGACATTTTCAAAATTTTGTCAAAAACGGCTCCAATTTTTTTTTTTTAAATTTACTGTAAGAGTAGTGTAATACACTTCTAAAGATGGTATAGGTCCCATTTTCATGATTAACTCTGAATTTTCGAAAATTGCAAATGTTTTAATTTTTTCGGCGTCTTCCTACAACTATAAAATAGAAGATACAGATTTTTCTTTCAAATGAAATTTATTGCTCATAAATAGTTCTTTCGGTAAGGTAATGTAGATTTTTTTGAAGATATTCCTGGTTTTCGTGCAATAGAGCGTGAAACATTTGCAATTTTAAAAAATTACAAAAACAAGATTCTCAAATACGGCTCAAAATTTTTTTCTTTAAAGTTTTGGTAGGGGTAATGCCAAACAAATGATGACGTTTATTGCTCTATTCTTTTGTTTTTTCAAAAATTACAAGAAATGTAATTTGTTTAACTTGTCTCTCATGTCGGTAAATTTGCATTAGAGGCTATTTCTTAACGTTATTGTAATTATGAGTACATGTGCTTTAAATAATATCTTACAAGGTTTCTCGAATACTCAACAGTTTTCTTTCAAAATGAGCTTAAAATTTCGCATATTCAGAAACGCTCAAACGCCATGTTCTCAAAAATAGCTTCGAATTTTTTCTTAAAATTTTGTGTATGGATAGTGAAAATTACACTGTTTAAAATGACACAAAATTCATTTTGGTGTATTCTTTTATTTTTTCAATAAGTACAGAAGTGTAATTTTTTTCAACATCTCTAACGCACGCTGTTCATTTGCACATTTCCATCGATTTGTATACGTTATTGCATTTGCGAGTGGAAGTGCTTCAAACGTCTTTAAATTAAGTTTTTCGAAAACTCAATAAATTCCTGCGAAAAACAGCTTCAAATTTCTCATTTACAATAATGCTTAATCGTCATCTTCTTAAAAACGGCTCCAAATTTTTAAATGAAAATTTCTATTTAGGACGAAGTTGTATTCTTCTTTAATATTTTTGAAGTGATATTTCGGTTCTACAATTACGAAACCGAAATGTTGTGAAAAAGTAAAAATATATACTTAGGGTGACCATAGATGGCAGCTGGCCAGAGAATGAAGCAAGAACTTAAAGCCAGTCCACACAATGGAAATTAGAAAACTTTACTACGAGAAAGTCTGTGTCATTCTGTAGCACCTCTAGTTTGTAATTAAAAGGATATTTGGTTCAAATGAACTTTGGAATTTTTTAAATATCACCAGTAAGATTATATTTTTTCGTAATATAGTTCATTGTATAATTATCAACCCTCCATATTTTAATGGCTATATTCTTTCCTATTAATTTATATAAATTTTATTTTATAGAAAAGAAAATGGAAAATAGTACACTATCGAGGAACGCGAAAAGCAAATTGTCAAGGAAGATTTTTAATTACTTCAAATGTTTTTAAAGAAGTATTGTGTTAAAGAAGAATTGTTCCAAGAGCATTTGTGTGTAACACTGCAAAAACCTTGATTGAAAATGTGATCCAAATATCAATTGCATTGTTTTTATTTTTTTATTTGATATTCTGTAAGTGCAATGAAAGTTTACTTTTATACATTTTTTAAACATATAAAGATATTTCTTTAACAATTTTCCCTCTTAATATGGAAATGGAAGGACAGAGAAGGGGGTGGAGTTTAACACGTGAGAATTCTCGCAAGGGTACGCTAGTTCTCCCTTATTTCATTAGTCTTCGAGATTTAATACTGAACGACATGAAACAATGTTTTTGAGGTTTTCTATTTTCCGTTTAGAGAAATGAACTTTTCTAACCTTTCTACAATCACATCCCATACATATCTAACTTTCACCGTGCACCCTTACTGCTTGGAGTTTTAAGATATGTCCCAACTTTCCAAAATATAAAATATCTCGGACATGATTAATTTTAGAATTTTATATCTTTAAATGATGTCATACACTTTAAAGAAATGTGGGTATTGATTGAGTAAAGGAGTAAGAGGAAAATTTTCGGTAGGCCGCGCATTCTCAAAACTAAAGTTTTGTAAAGTGACTCGTGTTTCAAACGATTGCTGGACAAGCGTTTATATACACTCACTAATCTGTACATTTAAAAACTTTAATCTTTTATATTAAAAGCTCTCTCTCTTAGCTTCTCGCTAAAACCTCATTCACACATGCTTGCTCGCGCTACATCAAGATAGTCTTGAAGGTTTAGACACAACTAAACGATTTAACAAATAATTAACAAATCACAGCAGAGAAGCGTTCATCATATTACTTTTACGGTTTTATTAAAATTTAGTGTCTATACTAAAAGTCCGGTTAATAATAGAAAGTGGTGTCACATTTGGGGTCCAATGCCTTTCATTTAAAGCAAAAATCACGAAATTTATTTGAGTAGAAAGCTCAAATTTCTTTCTAAATGAAACCCCTTATTATTTTAAAGACTGTTTACAGATATGCAGCATGTGGTTTGGCCCGTCTATTAAGTCGTGTTTCTGTATCCCTCTTTCATCATCCAACAATACTCAGTTAATGATTATCTTTGGTAACAACTTTTACAAACAAATGGGTATTCCTAACATGGCATTTAAATTACTCTGATAAGAATATGTTTCAAATTTTAAGTTGTTTCTTTTGTGTTGGTACGGGTATGGAATGCAACTTATGTCCGATTGATAAAGCAGTAATAGTAGTCTTTGAAAGTCAGTGAACAGTCGCCACTGATCAAGATTATACCTCATAATCAGTGAGTCCATTAATGACTTTACAATACCTGAGTGACAATACAATCACCCTGGTGTTTGAAATAAACTGCCCCAAATGTTAATTTCTTTTTCGAAATGTTGACCCTTTCACAGATGGATGTAAGTAATTTTTTGCAGCCTTCATGCCGAACATTCTACTTTATTTTTAGGAAGTTTTAGATCCTTAAGACATTCATCTCTCCTTATATTATCTTATGATCGGAGGAGTCTTTGATTCAATATGCATTTTTACTTTCTCTTATACGAATATACGGAGTATAGAGAAAGTTATGTAATGCTGCGGAAAATCGATTTCGAAATTTCAACGAAAATACAGGTTTCTGGGGTCCCCTGATACCGAAAAAGTGGTTTTCTTCAAAACGTCCGTCCTTTCGTCTGTGTGGTTTCGTCTGTATGTGCACAACCCTAGCGCCTAAACCATGCGTACGATTTTTTTCAAATTGAAGAAACCCCTGTCACTTTTGCCTGAGTCGAAGATCTGCGGTTTTGAAAAACATTCATTAATTTTTGGGGGACTTTATATGAAGCCCTTTAGACATGTTAAAACTTTTCTCAAAAATGGCTCCAAATTTTTTCTTTAATTTTTTGTAAGAAGAGAGTGAAATACACTTATAAAGGTGTAGGTCCGATTTTCACTGTTTACTCTGAATTTTCGATAATTGCAAAAGTGAACTTTATTAGGTGTCTTCTTACAACTACAAAATTAAAGATAGAGATTTCTCCTTCAAAAGAAATTTGTTGCCCATAATTAGTTCATTCCGTAAGATCATGCAATTTTTTTAAAACTTTTCAGTTTTCGCGCAATATTGCGTGAAATATGTGCAATAAAAAATAACAAAAACAAGATTTTCTCGAAAACCCCACCAAATTTTTCTTTAAACTTTTGGTAGGGATGGCGCAAAGTTTACACTAGGAGATGACGTACGAAAAAATATTGCTTCATTTTTTGTTTTTGCAAAAATTAGAAAAACCTATTTTTTTAGAATAGCCTTTTATGTTGTTAACATTTACATTAGCGGCAATTTGTTCACATTATTGTATTTATGAGTACATGCACTTTAAATAATGTCACATAAAGTTTCTTGAAAACTCAATAGTTTTCTGTGAAAACGAGATCAAAATTTCGCATTTTCAGAAACGCTCAAACGCCATTTTCTCAAAAATAGCTCCAATTTTTTTGATTTTTCTCAAAAATGGATCCAAAAATACACAAATGTTATTTTCTTGAATATCTCTCACGCCGTTAATATGGACATTTCTAGCGATTTAAATACATTATTGCATTTGTATGTTAAAGAATCTCAAATGGTTTGAATTAAAGTTTTTCTAAAACTCAACAATTTTCTGTGCAAAAGAGCTTCAAAAGTCGCTTTAAATAACGCTAAAACGCCATTTTCTTAAATACGACTTCAAATTTTTCAAAGAAAAGTTTATTACGAGATTTTATTCTTCTTTAATATTCTCAAAGTAATACTTCGGTTTTACTATTAAGAAACCGAAAAATTGAGAAAATGGAAAAAAATGTACTTAAGGCGACGATAGATGGCATCTGTCAGAGGATAGATCGAGACTGTAAAGCCAGTCTACACCAAGGACATTAGGAAACTTTGCTACGAGAAAGTTTCTACCATTCTGCAGCACTAGTTTTAATTTAATGGCTGCCATTCTTGGCTGTTCTAAGAAGCACTACTATATTCTCCGGAGATCGCGTAAGCCAACTCTGGAAAATCTGTAACAGATAATTCTTCGTCATGAAGCTCAAGCTAAATTTTTGAGACCGTACTACGGTACACAATTTTTATTTTTCTCTAGAGATGTACTTTCTTAATTGACGAAATAATAGATAAATCCGTTGGTAATAATCCATGGACTCTCTTTATGCCACGGACATGTAATTTTCTATTCAGTTTTGACCACAGTGCAGGACATATGAGGTGCCCACTTTCTGCTGTGATCCCCTCACATGTATCCGATCTAATTCTACGTACCAGGAAGAACAGAATGCCTGATGAAATTATAACAATTTATTTTTCACGAAAGTGCTTCATTACACATCATAAATGCAACTACGACTTGATATACTTGATATACTACTATAATCGACGGTAATATATCAAGAATTAAAGAACTGAAATCCCAACCAGTCAGTACCACTACTGGGAATGTGATGAACACGCACAAAGAATAGCCGATGATTGACCATGTGATGATGTCACTGCTGAGATAATGCTGCCAACTTTATGAGTGTAAAGGCCCATTATTTAGGGGAAAACTGGATAATTAGAGATCAGTCTGTAATGAAACTGGAGATAAGATAATTAGAAAGGTAAATGTCATTTTGGAATTCAGTAAACACGAAATCGTCAAAATTAGCACCGGTAGTGGTAGCTCAGTGCATCAACTGATGTCACTGCAGCGCCTCTAACCGGGAGGTCCTAGGTTCCCACTCCCCACGGCGGCAGGCTTTTCGACACAAGCTTTTCAGCTAGGTCGAGTTCAGTCGCTGTCTGGAGGAGAATTCTAGCGGCCGGCTGCTCTGATCGGTAGTTTTCCGTGGTTTCTTCGATCAACACCAGGCGAATGCCGGAGCAGTACCCTTCCAAACGGGCCACGGACCGCGCGCGATCTGTCCTTCCTCTTCCTTGTCCTATCCTCTCCTCTTACACACACACTTACACTAACATGCACTACACTACCACATATTCCGGGAGATCGGTCGGGAGCTTAGAGCTTGTCCCGGCTGGAGTGCCCCGCTGGTGGGAGAGTCCTGGTTAGGGGGAAACCCCACTAGTCGACGGTAGGTCGGCGCCGGATCTCGCCATCCAGCGGGGGAAGATCACCGCCATCTCCCGAGAAAAAACATGCATTACACTAACGGGACTAATGACCCAAGTAGTTGACGCGGCCGGAAACACGAAAAAATCAATCAATCAATCAAAATTAGCTGTTCTCATTTCCATAATATTTTGTGGGTAGAATACCGTTCTCGTGTGAAATAAAGTTTTTGCGTATACAAACGTGCTACGTATTTTGTTTGATAAAACTGCTGAAGAAATACAGTACTGACCAAATAATTAGACTCTACCATTGTTTCGTGTTTTTCTACAAATGTCTCACAAATATTGCGTTGTACTTGACGAATGCATTTGGTACTTGCAACAGAATGTCACTATAACTTGTTACAATCTAACAAGCCAAACAACGAAACTTATAAAGTTGAAAGTTGTCGTTTCTGTCCTGACAACCGGTTTGCTTAGTGTTAAATGTCTGCCTACGTATCAGCTATTCATTCAAACTTGTACTCTTTTAGAGTAACCACTGATTTTACTACTGTGAGAATTGTAAGCTGAAAATATCATTTTGGGTCCAGTTAAAGGTGTTTTGTAATAACTCGTCCAAATTTGGCACCAATATGAAATCAAGACTGAATGTAAAAAACTTGTGAAAAGTATGCAAAAAGGCTTAAAATGCTCATTGAGAACATGAGTATGCATACTAAGTATTAAAAAATTCGTATGTTATGCCAACCTTCTTGTTTTGTATTTGTAAATTAAAAAATCTTACAATTTAAACGCTCTGAGTCTAATAATTTGATCAGGACTGTAACTAAACACGCATCTTCTCTCGCTTCTTGAGAAACAGAAAACCTACACAGGTAAAGTAGCTACCTTTACTGTCCAAAAGCAAAGTAAGGACATAAACGTTTGCTCTAATGGACCAATAGAAGCTGGATAAAGTCTGTCGTGATGGAAGTTATTGATCCAGAAGCTGAAGAACAATACTCCGTAAAAGCATGTTCAATCTTTAGCATAGAACAATGTAATAAAGCATTATCTTCTTCTTCTTATTCTTCTTCACTTCAAGGAATAGGCACTGTTCCGTCTTCACCATATTCTTCCTTTTAATCATTATTAATAAAGTAACTATTATTGCCACCTTTTCTTAGGTCTTCCGACATCTCTTTTTCCAGTGGGTCGATAGAGCAATGCCAGATCGGAGATTCTACTGGCGTCCATTCTTCGTATGTGTTGTCTCCAAGAATCTTTATAATTTTCTATTTCTTCATTCATGTTATAAATGCCCAGATCTTTTCGGCTATCTTCATTTCTTATGAGATCATATTTGGTGCAGACTTTAACTTCCCTGAGGAATCTCATTTCAGCTGCTTGGATTTTACGTTCCTCTATCTCTCTTTAATTATCCATGATTTACTGCCATACAAAAGAACAGGGTCAGCCATTGTCGTGTAAAATTTGATTTTTGTGTCTTTCCGTGTTTTATTATGGAGGGTTCTATTTATTATCCCACCTATTGATTGAAATCTATTGGTTTTATTTTAAATGTCCCTATCGACGTCATAACTTATTTCACATCCAAGATAGTTAAAATGTGACACTTGTTCTATGGAGTGTCATCAATAATTATTTTCGAGCGAATGGGGTGTTTTCCACAGTGCCCCATGACTTTAGTTTTACTTTTGGAGATTCTAAGATTATATTCTTGTTCCCCAAGTTTATGTAGCTTGTATAATACTCTTTGTAGCTTATCGTTGGTTTCTTCTGGAATTATTGTCATCAGCATATAACAACACATTTAAAAAAATATTTCTTCTTAGCTTTATGCCAGGGCCGATGTTAAGTTTCCATTTCTGTATTAGATTAATATATATATAATAATGTTGGAGACAAGCTACACCCCTGTTTCAGGCCACGGATCACAATAATTTCGTCAGTTATTTTTTTCACAATAATCAGCCGAATTCTTCAAGCAAACGATTATCAATATCACTATTAAAATAAATATTTTTATTTTGGATACTTTGCATAGTTTCAAATTGTATAGAAACAGTGGAGCGACAGAAAAGATGTTAATTGGGATTTAAATTTGTGAATAGATTTTAAATTGTTTAATGCCATCTGGCAATTTGTTGTAAAATAACGCACAAGTAGCTTCGGAATAATAGTAAACTTTTTAATGCTCTTAGAGGTCACTATAATGGTTAATATTAACACCAAATTCGATCCGAAGATACAGAAGCTAAGGGCAGGGGGTAATGGAAATATTCTTTAAAGATATCATTGTTTTATTGTGTATTTGCAAATTTAATGCAGAAATGTATTAAAATAATTAACGTTCTTCAAAATAGTGTCTCAAATCTTCCGTGGATAATTCTGAAGATTTAGTGTGTTTTGTAAATTATTCTTTCTCTGCCCCTCTAAATATCATACGCCAAGGATAAATAATGTTGTTCGATTTATAAGCCACCATCGATACAGAACCTAGTGTGTACTGCTAAAGAGTAAATTACTCCTATTTTATGACGTAAGGGAAACAAAGAAGCACATGCAGCCCTCCACACATTTTACCTTCGTGTATAAGTACACATAAGTGCATCATAGATCCTTAAATCCGATGTTTGAGTTCCTAAAGGGGTTAAGTTATGCTTCCTAATCCACAAATAACTTCAATAAGAATAATAAAACGTTCGGAGATTCGACATTTCTTGTATCGTGACATTCTAGTATTGTGACATTAATTTTATGGGAATCAATTATTAATGAATTAATTATATCAAGTTCTGGTTTTCTCAGAAATATTTGAGATAAGACTATCTTTAATATTGTAGTTATTGTAAAAAATGATTTCATAATTTAATATTTATTGAAATAGCACTCACCAATTTGATGCATTTTAATATTTTGAATACATTAGTTTTATTGAGAAATGTATTCTTTTTTATTTATTTTACGTCAAAAACAGTTAAAAACTGTGTGTGACGTGCTATGGGGAGTTCTGTACACCTTTTAAAAATTCTGTAATCCCATTCCTAAGCCATATTCTAATTGAATTTTGAATACGGAAACAAATGAGCGTTTTTTGCAAGGATAGTTAACAAAAGTATTCGCTCCAATGTAACAACATCTATTTTCAAGGGCAAATAAGCATTAAATTTGGAATTTTATCCCTCATGTCCTTCGTCAAGGAATAATACTTCTTGCAGCGACAACACGGAGAACTATAATTTGAATAACTTTATGTCCCCCTGAATTCTAGAAGACTTGCACAGATAATGAAGTTTCATTGAAAACTACCAAAGCGTTACACAACATCATTAGTTCCGGTAACTGTGAATACAAATAGAGATTAGTAATGGGTAAAGTAGAAGACTCATTTTCTCCAACTTAAAATCGATACTTTAAATCACCAAGATAGAATGGATGGTGACCCACTTTTTATATATTCTCCGTGCAAAATGCCGAAAGGGTTTCAAGAATGTTCTCGCATTTTGTTATCCGGAAAAGCATATAGCCAGGTATGGTAGCAATGACAATTTCTATTACAAAACTTCAGATTCACTGGTCATAAAACGTTTTTGTAATTATCACTGACTTAAGAAATTAGCACTTTCTGGAAGTACGTAAAACGGATTAAATACAGCAGTGACGAGTAATATTTCGTTTGAATAAGTTGAAAAATACTCCAAAACGGAAGTGATTACACCCCCACAAAATTCTCAAACAGAACAAGACTGTAAGAGAGAGATAATAATGTAAAGAGGAACTAATAGAAAAATATAAGAATTAGGTGGTAAGAAAAGAAAGAATGTGTGACAAAAAAAGAGGATGGAATTGCGAAGAATGGGAAATTGAAAGGAAGGAGAAGGAAGAACGGAAGAGGAACAAAATGGAAATATATCGTGAGAGTAAAAGAAAATAATCATGATGAAAAATTCTTTAATGGTTTGCTTGAATAGGTTTGTTTCACTGAATAATGAGATGATCTGTATGATATTTGAGACATGGGGAAAAGAGAAGCAGGGTAATGGGAGGGAACTTGGACCAAATTTGTCTTTGCACGCGATATACAGTGTTTCAAACTTGTTTTGAATCTTCAAGGTGGGGGAGCTTTTTACGTTCGAAAATGCCATTTCTGCAAAAATCAAATTTAATTTAGAAGTAGATATCGTTAGAAATTATCAAATAAATTTCATATTGTCAACACGAAGAGAAACATACTTTGAATTACTGCCTTACAACAGAATGCATTGTAAATATTAACAGGCAGATTGGTTCCCCATGATTATACATGCTGAAGGTACAGCCCTTTAGAGACCTAAGTTCATCGTCTCAGAACTTTTTAAAGTCGAACTGACGGCATCTGGCCATCTGAATGGAATGTTTCGTTCCCACGGGCGCGTCAATGCTCTTCATTGGCGGGATTATGCGTACGATTTGGCAAGCACAGGATCACTGGACGTGCCGTATCGTGTCGTAAGGCACAGCTGGGAAGGGCGGGGTGGGGGTGTGGGTGGGGGCAGGCGGAAGGCGCTGCTCACCTGGATGGCGTTGGTGACGTTCCATGCGGCCTGCCACTCGTTGATCTTGTGCCTCCGGCCCCCGCCGCCCTCCCCGAACTCCCCGCAGCCGCCGTCGTCCAGGTCGACGCTGGCCATGCTGGCGCCGCCCAGCGACTGCTGGTAGCTGAGCTGGCGCGCGCCCGCGGGCCCCAGAGTGTCCTCGGCCACGCCGCCCGCGCCGCCCGCGCCACCGCCCTCGCCCGCGTAGCCGCCGGCCCCGTCGGCGCCGGGCATGGAGGCGAGCTCGGTGGCGTCGCCCGCGGGCCGACCGTCGGGCCCGAACTGCGCGAAGCGCACGTGCTCCCCGGGCTCGCGCGGGCGGTCGCCGCCCACGGGCCCGCGCCCCGTGGCGGCGCGCAGCGCGTCCAGGCACGGGCTGTCGTCCGGGATGGTGGACTTGATCGTCTCCCACGCCACGTTGAAGGCGGCGCGCAGCGGCGGCACGTAGAAGCGCCCGAACTGCGCCATGGCTGTGTGTTCTGAGCCTTCGCCCCTCGCCCTACTCCCCTCGCGCGTTCAAAGGCGGCGCCTCGGCGCCCGCGCGGGCATGCCCCCAGCGGCTGCGCGACGCGTATGGATCGGCGGACGGCCCGCGCGCGCGACGGCCTATCGAAGCCCGCTCGCCGCCCCGTCCCTCTCGGCCGTCTGGCGAAGTCCGTCTCTCGCCGACGACCGGCACGCCGCGCCGACTGCCCTCGCGATCGATCTAACGGCGTTAAAGGGGACCGGCATGCGAATTGCTCGGCCGCGTGCGATTTTACGGGGTTTTTGCGTGAAGGAACGGTAGTCGATCCCGAGGGGCGGAATCGATCCGGGGGCTGCGCCGGTGCGCGGCGAGGGGGGAAACGCGATTTAGACAAGGAGCAAGCCGCGGGGTTGTCACAGAAGCGTTGCGGGGGCGGCGAGGAGGGAAGCGGAGCGGTGGGCCGAGGTGCAGTCGGGCGCGGGCGCCATTGTGGAAGAGGGCCGCCTCGGAGGGCGGAGAGCGGCCGCGGCGGGCGCGTGCCGTGAGCGCGTGCGAAGGCGGGTTACTCACGCGGGGGCGCGCCGGCCCGCGGCCAGCGCGGCGCGGGTGCCCGTTGTGGCCATGGCGGGTGGCCGGCTCGTGCTCGCCCCCCTGCCTCGGCGCTGCCTCGTCGCCGCCGCCGCCGCCGCCTGCAGTGTCTGTCAGCCGTGCCCGGAGGCGCCGCGCGTCGCCTTGCGCGAGCCCAGGAGCCCGGGGAGCGGAGAGGTCTCGGCGGTGGCCGGAGGAGGCCCCGAGCGGTGGCCGCGGGCGGGCGGGAGCGAGCGGATGCTGCGACGCGCGTTCGCTGGACCTCTCGACTCGCGGATCAATCCTCGCTGCCCCCTCCGCCCTCCGCCCTCCGCCGGCCGCGCCGCGCGCGCCGCCGCGGACCCCGCCGCAACTACCGCCCACCGCCCTCCGCGAACCGCTTGCCCGCCGGCTGCAGCTGGCGCTTTCGCTCCGATCGCCGCTGCGGGGCAGTGGAATGGAAAGGAGAATGCGCACGAATCTGCGCGAAGATTTCGTAATAATTTCATCGCATTGAAATAAATATATTTTGGAGTCTTTAATTTGTCTGATTGGTATGCGTAACTGATTTTGCACCAATGCTTCCACCAGGAGTTTATATATGTTGAATCGAAAATTACTCTGACAAAAGTTGCTTTTCGTATTGCAAATATTTGTTAATTTCTAAGCTTTGATGATAGTGCAAAACTATTAATAAATCACTGACCCGATTTTTTACGTACACTTTATGAACATGTCTACATTACTTATATTTTAATACTCACTAGAAATGTGATGCTGAACATTTTTCAAAGCTTTCATCTCCGCGAAAATCCTCGCCGGCTACTGCGTTTGTGCCTCAACACGAACAAACATTTTGAATTGCTTTCCTTGGTCTAACGACGATCCTGTCGCGGCGGCCCAAACGGAGCAGTCGTTTAGCGGAAAGGGCGGAAACCGCCCGAGCCGTTCGTCGGCTTAGCAGGGGGGGGGGACACCGGTTGCTCCGGGAGCCGCATTTAAATATTTGAGCAGCAGCGCCGCCGCGAGCGGCTTTCGCGCGGCCGTGCCGCGAGGGAGGGGGCGGGGCGACGTAATCCCCGAGTGCTGGACGGGCTGCCGACGTTGGCCCCCGAGCGCCGCCCTGCGGGACGCCTTCCTTTCGGGCGCCGATCGCGCTCTCGGGGAGCGACAGTCGCACAGAGTTAAGACTCCACTACCTCGGTAGTGGTCATTTCAAGCTCAAAATTTGAAGATAAGAATTGGAGGCTTCCCACTTGCTTTGAACTTACGGAACGTGAAGCTTATGCCTTCCAGAGGTCACGACTAGAATGAACATTATTATTTCTTTTTCTTTATGTTATATGTAAATAACAAATTGGAAACATCTTATTAATATTGGCATTGCAAGTGCTGTAGCCCAAACATTTAAAAAAAACTACGAAAATATTCTTTACTACGTATTATGAACACTACTTGTGCTTTTATCTTACATTGGGTCGAATACATGTACATAGGAATGGTGTGGTAGTTCTCGGGAGTATGTTTGTAGAGGATATTTTTTCAACAGCAACAACCATTACAATAATAATAATAATAAAATAAAGCGCTCGATGGCAGATCATTCTGTAATGGTGCATTAATGTCATCTAGAATTAAAGTTTAGCGTCCCTTCTCCATTCATGCATCAGCTACGTTAGTGGAAGCCCATGGTCCTAAGTCATCCGAGAACCTGCTGTCGAGTCAAGTGATATCTTTGCGAATTGAAAGCCTTGAGACATACCGTTCCCGACACCGTCTTCTCGATGGCCACCTGCGGCTCGAACGTTTTCCTCGTGGATTGAGCGACCTGTCTCCCAGAGGTCAGCACGTCTCTTTGACTTCTTTTTTCCACTCTCCGATCCCAGCGATTAATAATTTTTTAAGGGTGGTCGATTCCAAGCACGCAAGATAGTTACGCACTTTATTGGATGCAACAAATGGCGCGTACGATATTTGGTGAATAGATTCGTGTGAGCTCTCTCGTCAAAGCGAAGTCGTGTCAAGCCATACTACGTTTGAAGTTTCGGACAGCAGCGGGTACCCCAATTGCAGAGGGCAGTCGTCGCTTCGCCCAATTCGTCTTGCAATTGGCGCCTCACACAGTGACTTCCTTTTGCGTGCTGCCTGGCCCGCGGCCGAGAGTAATGAATGGTGCATTCTCCGTCCCCATGTTTTAATAGGGTTTCGCAAGTTTGAAAATATGGAAAAGGGGACAGAATGTGGATACACGAAAGCGCACGTACAGATTGCGTCGAAGAGAAGAAAAGAACGAAATTGAAATGTTTTACTCATTCGAAGTTCAATGATTCTACGAATAAGCGTTAAATCTCATTCAACATCGAGTGGATATGTATGGAATAGAACTGGATGTCCTCTTGTATTTCCAACCGTCCGGCCAGGCTAATATACCAAACGTATTCATTGATTCTTCTCGGAGTAGTCTGCGAAGGGCACGGCGCTCAAACACAGACAATACATATTGATTGGCGGTACTTCAACTACCTCACGTCTTTGCTTTTTTATGAGTTTTTGACGCATGGTAAGGAATCGTGTTTTTGGCCCAGGTAGTACGTGTCTTGGGCTCATGCATAAGTCAAGACCAGGTTCTTACTGGATTACCTGACCTGCACCTCGCTTTCGAGAAGTCTCCTGATCCTCTTGCCTTCCTCTTCGTGGCGAATTCTACGAACTTTAGAACAGATCTTTCGCTTCATTGGCTTTGAGTGTAAGGAAAACTATTGTTAATTATTAAGGGACTTGGGTAGCGATTGACGTTTTTTGATGAATTAACATAATGCAAAAGAGATATTTAATAAATTTCAGAAAAATGTGTAGATAAATTAATGACAATTTACACATATATATTTCTTTGCATAACATCGTTTGTCATTAACACATGTGTGACAAAGCGGATAATAAAGGGTCCTACATTTATGTATTTGTAATTAGTAATGTATTAGAAGACTTATATATATATATATATATATATATATATATATATATATATATATATATATATATATATATTAATCAACAATAGCTTTAAATATATTGAGATGTGCGTATTTAACAATTATAATATTCCTTAATATTTCAGCAAAATAGTGCTAAATGAGTATCAGGAGGGGGAAGTTTGGACCCCACCCCCCAGATCATAAATATTTTTGAAATAATAAACAAGTATAATTTTTTTGCTTTAAATTAAAAAAATTAAAATGTGAATACTACGTTTGATGTAATGCGATCAATATGTAGTCATTGTTTTGAATAAATTAAATTGAAAAAAAATGTTGGCTTTGGGAACAGGGGCATTGCAGGCCCTCCCAGGATCTGATATGACTGTTTTCTTAGAACGTAAGCAACTACATTTATTTTTAACGCCAAAAAGCAGATTGAAATGTGTTGTTTGGGGGAGAAGTACATCGTTTCGTGTTACCCGGATTTTGTTTTGACAATCCACTTGGGATATTTCTGTCTGTTCGGAAAATAATGGACAGTGGCGGCTGATGCCCCAACAGGCTAGTGGTTGCACCTCCATCGAATGACGGAAATGTAAATTCCAAAATTCAAAATACGAACATATAGGTAAAATGTACGCAATTCAAATCAATTAAAACTAAGTGAAATAAAAGTCTATATTGAAACACTACTTATATAATTTTTTGCGTTGGCTCCGCGAGAGGCATATACACCTCCCGGGAACGTGATTCTGGCTTTAATTTCCACTGGGCTCTTAAATTCGACTCCAGTACATCCAACAAGCACTATTGCTTCGACACCTTTCACACAAACAAAATTATTTTATTTCGAAAACATCACTACCCTGGCATATTTGGCAATAATGAAAGATCTTCGACACACATTCGTATTCACCAGAACGTTCGCAAACCACTGGCCAGCTGCAGCCACACAGGGACTTCCATCTAGAACGGCCACCTTTACAAAAAGAACTCATAAAATGTACGTTTTGAATCAACAAACCTAATATCAAATGAAAACCAATTCTCCACATATCATTAAAAATGCATTGAATATCGCCAATAATTGACTGAACTTGTGTACTTTCAATAACAAGCAAAAATCATAAAACTACGTTGCAGTGAGTTAAACGATGGCAGAATATGGGTAATCCCCTGAGATTCCCTCCGTCGCAGCGCGACAACGTCACCACCTGGTTGCCGAACCGAGAGGCCAAGTTCGCCGTGTTAAATCGAAGGGCCAAAGAGTAAACAGTAAATCCATTCATACAGCCAAGAGCGTGGTGCAATTCCTGGCAAGGCACCAGACACCGAAAAGAGCAGCAGTTGGACGCTCTTGTGTTTCAAAATGATTTCATACACATCGATATTGCTGCAATATCTTGAATAATGAATGTTTTAAAAGTAAAATGCATATTCCTAAGATATTATGAGATATTTTTCATTTTCTGGGGGTTGTGCATCCGTGCAACTTAAGCACGCGTCGACACTGGTAATGAATAGAATGATGTGTTGCTGTAAACGAACGTGGTGTTAATTTGTTGTTTTTTTGTGAAGATAATAAGTCCCCTTCAAATCACTCTCAGAATTCTTTTCTGAAAATATTGCTTTATACTGCTCTAGCACAATACATATCGTGGTTTTACATGGATTCAGGTCGTTTTGCGGAACTTAAAATACATCGCGGTAAAAACGTTGACTCGCGAAATTCTTTAGAACATAAAGCTTATGTTCCAGAGGGAGAATATTATTCTTTCCTATTTTCTTTCTTTTCAGGTATTCATCAAACAACGCCGTTTACGCACTTGTGATGAACCTGCTGGTAAAGATTCTTTTACGTGTTGAATAGCTTTGTTGAATGTCGGTTTATTGGTGAAATGTTATTGTCATTCCAGAAGTTTCAATAAAAAGTATTGCCTTTCCAACATTACTATTTATTTCCTGAGAAGGTTTAGACGTCTTAGAGACATCAGCTTCAGAAATTCGACTACTACGTTATTAAATCAATTGTATGCTATATTGTTTTCTTCCTTCAACAGTTGCGGATCCATGGGAGTGATCATTGGCAATCGTTTTCCCCATTCTAACTTTTTTCTAATTTTACCCAATTTATTCGACAAAATTAATAGAACTCATGGTAGAACCTCAAATTGGTAGAACTACCAACGACCAACCGAATGGTAGAACCTCACATTTTATTTATTTATTTTACGTCAAAACAGTTAGGAACTGCGCGTGACGTGCTACGGGGAGATGTGTATTGTGAACGTTTTCTTAATTCTGGGTTACCTATTCTAAGCCAATTACAAGTTGAATTCTGAATACAAAAAGAAATGAGCATTTTTGGCAAGAGTTGTTAACAAGAATATTTCCTCCGATGTAATAAAATCTATTTTCAAGGGCACATCAGCAATAGATTTGGGCTCTTGGCCCTCGTCATAGAAGGAATATACTTCCTGTCGCGACAACATGAAGAACGATAATTTGATGAACTATGTTTCCCACTGAACTCTAGAAGACGTGCACAGATCATGAAGTTACATTTATGCCCAGAAGCAAAACAACCATTTCAGCATTTGCTCAAAGGATCAGGGAAACTGGACGAAAAACCTGCTCGAAATGGGGGTCTTTGACCCAGTAGCTGAGATACAATCCTTGTTACAGGTTGTTTACAGTCCAAATGATAAATAATAGGTAAATATCATTGTTAAAATTAATATTACTTTCCTTTTTGATGCTAGGTGTAGTCTCTAATTGTATAAAAACAGTTAAGCAGCAGAAATGATTTTTCTTAAACTTCTGCTTAACTTAAACTTTTACTACTGACATAAACTTTTTATCGAATTTCATCGTTTTATGTCATTTGGCCATCTACGTCGAGTGTTATAGTTATAGATTGGATGTTTGCTGAAAGTATATTCCCGCCCTTGAGTTAGTCGTTTTTGACAAACCACTGATTCGTAAATCAGGAACAAAGTAATGGAAATTTCCCAGATTAATAAAGAGTGTCTTAAAAGTATCATTTGGGTGTGATTTGCTTATTATTCGTACAATTATTTTTTGTAATCTAAAAGTCTGGGAGTTATAAGATGTATTGCCCCAGAATATTATGCAATATCTCAGGCAGGAATGAACATTTGCGAAATATACACGACCAGTATGAAGGCTGACTGAATTCGAAAGAATTCCTAACGTGGAATAATGAACTTCATTTTGTGTTCAATTCATTTAAATGGACGTTCCATTTGAAGTTTGATTGAATTGAGAGACTCCAATTTTTTTTACTTTATCAGTCAATGGCATACCGTTAATTTTCAATGGAGTACATTGTTGTTTATTTGAAATGGAATAATGCATTTAACCTATCTTCTTTTCATTTACTATTAATTTGTTATTACAGAAACAATTTGAAACATCTGATATTGTACTACTTACGGTTATATTGCAAAGAATATTCGTATCATCCGCGAATCTTCCGTTTCGAATCGTTGAGGGCATAGCGTTTACGTATAGAAGGAAGAGAATAGGACTTCTGGTCGTTTCACATTCCAAAGTAGTGTTCTCAGTAAGACCAAATGTCAACATTACAAGAAGAAATTCCCTTCTAAAAAGTGCATTAAAAAAATAATGTATGAGGGTGGAATCCAAACTGAAATTGCCCCCTTTTCCCTCCACACACACGAAACAGTTCCCTGCCATTTTCTCACACTGCCAAAAAGATACAGCTCTGGCAGTTTCTATTTTTACAGATAAAAAAAGATGAAAGAAATTGTCACCAAAAGTAATCTATATTGTTTTTCATTCATTAATAACTTGTGTGTGTAATTTCCGTTAGCTTAATTGCTTTAGTTCAGTATTTTCGACAGGATAGAACGCAGCAAACTATCAGGGGCCGGGTATGCAAACCGCAGAACTTGCATGCATTGCAATAGCCTAACCAGACCTTTCAAAGTGAATATTCATATTCGTAAATGATTCATTGAAAGGTAGAAAAGAGAAACACGATTTGATTTGATTTATTCAGTCAAATAACAGTATGTGACGTATGGGGGTGATGTGCCATCAGCGGACGTTTTCTTGAGTTCCAGAATCCCTTCCTAATGTTTTAACACTAAACAGTCAAGAGATGAATAAAAGTTTTAAAAATTGAAATAAAATAAACAAAAATAAATAATAACAATAATATATTTAATTTGCAACATTTGAAAAATATAAACATTTTCGCTACCATGCTGAACTGGTGGTCTGATATTGATAGTAAAATGTAAATAAAAATAAATAGATAAAGAGTAGGGGTGTAAGAATGCAGTAATTTTAACGAGGTAAAATGTTCAACTTTGACTTCAGTTTTTAAACTTAAATTTCATCTGTATTAGATATCACCAAAATGACTGCAACTAAAACTTCTATATTTCTCCAAAATATAAAAATTATTTCAGAATTCTTTAAAATACATTTGGTTATTCGTGTCTTTCATTAACACATTTTTTTTTACTGTGAATTGTGAACATTCTAAAAGAAAATATTTAAAGAAATATTTATAGAGTTAAATGAAAAATATTTAACACGAAATATTTTCAGGGTAAAATATAATTGTACCAGTGCAACTAGCACAGTCAGAATCATTTGGATCAACCTGCGTTCTTTTATTTTTTTAAGAATTTAGAATCCTACCTTCAACATTTATAATCCATTTTAATAACACAGTTTCATATGAAATGGAGTTACATTATACAGTCTTCTACATCATTAGAAAATACATTTAATACTGGAAGAGCTGCAGAATATGGTATTTTTATCAGACTCAACGAGTTTTCCAATACATAGATCTACAATTGAAGACTGACATCCTCAAAAATGTTAAGGGTCAACGATACTCTGCTATTTATGCATCCTTTTATATTAGCACCATCATTAGTATAGATTTTGATTTACATCTAATCTCTTCGTTATTCATCAATCTATTTGTTACCCTAGGTCTAGCAACAATTTTTGCACCTTTTGGTTTGTACTTTCCTTATTTTAGGATTCAGTTTTATCCCTAATGGTTAACTTGTGCTTTCATTTTTCAGTTAGATTACACAATTCCAATTTACTTTGTATATGAGAAGTATCATCATTTCTGCCAACATATGATTTGCCATTAATTTTGAAAATTTCATGTCAAGCCTGAATTTTGATTTGAGAACTTGGCATCAGGAATATATATTTTGATATCAGAAGGGTTAATTGACATCGTTGGCAGGAGGACATTTTCCCTTCTTGAGGTCTTTAGTGTTTGTTTAATTATTCCATGAATTGTGGGAATTGTGATGTGGTGTTGTTGACGTTAGTATACGAAAAAATAAAGGTGGTTATCTCCATCAACTTAGTAAATTTATTGAGATAGCCGGCTTTCGACGAAAGTCGGAAGACTGTGCCAGAAGGCTGAAATATAAGGCTCAGTCTTCTGACTTTTGCCTCAAACAGCGAGACTGATGACGGCAAAGCCATCAAAACACGGCTATCTCAATAAATTTACTAAGTTGACAGAGATGACCTCTTTTATTTTTTCGTAATTATTCCATGAGCCTCATTTCTTGCAAAATATTGTGAATTCTGTGAAATAAAAGAAAAAAAATTGCACAATTCTTTATTGTGTAACTTCAGCTCAATGCACAAGAAATCAGCCTGGAAAATCCATGACCTTGTTTAAATATGACAATTAAAGAAGGTAATTAATGTAAAAAAGCTTCATGTTGGCTTGCCTCGTTCATGAATTGTTTGACGCAAAATACATCACACATTCATCACATTAATGGTTGTAAGGTGTATTGCATAATTGCCTTTTATGTTTTGAGGATTTTCTCTTCTTCTCAGGCAGCACTCTGGACTTCTTAAAACATCTTCAAAGTGTTTTCCAAATTATACAAAAACTAAACATTTTCTAATTGTTCTCTCTAGTCTCAATAATATACAGCCAAGATCAACTGCACATCACAATTAGGTATTTTTTTTAAATTGTGATTAATCTGTGTCTTATAGATCCATCTCAAATGTATATAATTCACTGATGAACTTTATTAATGGCTGAGGTTAACTGCAAGAGCTGAAGAACTTCTTTAGCATTTCACTACTAAATAGAAAATATAATTATCTTCACTTGATAGTTTCAGTTTTTTTTTTTGTTTATTTTTATGAAATCATTAGCTCATATGTTAGTTATATATTGTGCACTTAGAATTTATTTAAGGAAGTCAATTATATTAATTCTAGAATGGGTAGACACCATAGTATCTGAGATGATACATTGCCAGATTCATAATAAAGTAGTTATCACAATATTGACTTTGATGTGACATGAAGTGTTATTTTATAGCACAGTTTATTGCAGCACACAGACTTTTCCAATTTACAATATTAACATGTGAGTATATAAGTTTTGTGAGTAATGCTATTTTGCTTGTGTGTATTACCTTCAATGTACACAATATATTCTTCAGTATTTAATCGCATGTTAAAATGTTAAGAATTAATGTTGATAATGATCTGACATCATCTTTCACTACAAATTCTCACTATTCTAATACATAATTGTAATGATTACTATTTTGTATACACTGTATTTACTGAACTACTACACCAAATACAAGAAGACTGTGATTTTGAAGAGACCTCTTGAGCTTTTTGCCATTTGGAATAAATAAAATCAAAAATTGTCTAATTGGCTAGAAAAATGTCTTGTCCCAAAGCTCTTACTATTTTCTTATTCTTCTAAATCACCATCATTTGTGTCCCTTGCATCTTCATCTTTGTACACATTTTCAATGTTTCTTTCTTTCTGTTCCTCCTCCCACACTAGGTTGCCCTCTGCTGTTTTAGCCCCCTGCCCATCCTGAAAAGTTTGAGCTCTGAATTTGCGTTTGTAGCCTTTCATCTGACTCCACCAAAGAATATTTTCTTCTCTATTACTCTATTTTCTTCCTGAAGCGCACTTGTTCGTGAACCTTGTTTCTCTAACAATTCTGGTTGTAAAATACATATCCGAACATCTCCGACTCTGTTCCGCAGGTAATGCAGGAGAGAGCAACCTAGGATCTGAAATATTTTGCTGCAATTTTTTTTATTATTTTGTCTCTGGGGTTGGAATGTGTAATTCTATCAATGTGATTTTTTTTTCTTTCTTCTCAACCTCTTGCAAAAAGGTGATTCGCACTAGATGGGTGTCCGCATGGCAAGGCCAGGTGTCCTGAACATAAAGTCCATGCGACCTCGTTGAACACTGTGTAACAAAATCTCTGCAATGCTTAATTTACATGTTGCGTTTACCTTACTACAATGCCAATTGTTTGAATTTATCGTTTTACTGGTCCATTCAAAAATATTAGTCTGCATACATTGGCGAATATACTTAGGTATTGTAGATAAGTGTGGTAGTTGTCACATTTGCAGACTATTTTGCAGTTATGTCAGCATTCGAGTGTCTTGACACTGAAAGTCTGTTTAAAGACAAATCCCAACTGACCATGCTTTATCCGCTAATGTAAAGTGACCCCCTAATTTTTGAATGAGATTGTTAGGAAAAAATGTTTTATGTTCAGGTAAATAAGATATTTTCAATATTTTAATTCATATTATAAAATTTCACAAAAAGTTTTTCTCTACTCTTTATGTATTGAAGTTGGCAGTAAAATGGGAGAAAACATTATTTACCAGAATTAAATTTGAGAGCAATGAAACACTGCCTCTTCAGATTCGTTCATCTCAATGGCCTGTGTTACAATCAGAATAGCACAAAGTAAATATAATTATGCCTTAAAAATTGCTCTATCACTCCTAATTGAATAATGATTGTTGAGCTAGTAATTCAATTAGGAAGTCTGTAAGACTTCATGAATTCAACATTACAATCTCTTAGTCAGATGTATCCAAAAATGATTAGGATATCAAGATTAAAATGTTTAAATTTTTAGAACATTTTGCAAATTGATTTACTTTCTTTTCTGTACACATGTAGAACTAATTTACAGTATTCAAAATTTTACATTTTAGTTGACTTAACACGCACAATAATACTGTTAGGACTCATTAAAAAACAAACAAAAACATTATCATATTCTATATATGGACACATCAAAGGAAATATTAGATTAAATAAATGAGGAATAATTATAACAAAAGAAAATACATTCAACAAATTATTTTGTACAAGATCTATTATGAAGGCCAAGATTCTTCTTATTCAGTGATTCAAAATCACGCTTTAGTGTATGAATTTGAGACTCATTGAGTTTACACATTTCCAAAATTTCAGTCACAAAACATCCAAGAGAACGACAAATTTATGAGAAACTTGCTTTCTACTGTATGTAATTACATTATCAGGAATTATTTTTGTTTCTGGTTATCAGTTTTGTTTGGGTAAAAATATTGATTGGATAATGTAGATGGTAGAATCATATCTGACATTGAGAACATGTTACTCTTAAAATATGATCAACAAGCATTCAGAATGAGTTTATTCCTTAAAAAATATTGGATGGTTAGTAACACTGATATTCACATTGACATGAACGGCACATTCATATTTGAATGGAGTAATTGATATTTCCATAGTAATACAACCTTTCAATTCTAGCATTGTGGGTGCCTGTCTAGACCGCAAATGTTATAGGGAATGTTTGACAAAACTTAGTGATACCAATGATTTCTCTTCTTTAATTATCTATACTTTAACCAATAAATTGTCTTAATTTTTCACCACTTTTACCTCTTATTACATGTTTAATAAAAAAATGTGCAAAATCTTGTTATCTAGTGTCCCCTTTTATTGCTTGAATCAATTTTATGTTAATATTTTTTGTTTAGAGGGTGATAGAATTAAAACAAAAGTTTTTTAATAAACTCATACCACTTTTATTTACTGATCAACCAGTATACAAATATCATATGTATATATAACAGACTTGCTCTGAGCATATCATGTTATTACTTTGCTTATGCAAGACTAGAAGTGCCTACTTTTTTGTTTATTTGGGAGACAAATATTTCTGCAATATACTCCCAAGAAATTGTTATATTTACAATGAGCAATGTAAGTCATAAGTATTACCTATGCCAATATTATAATCTGTATATACTGCATATCAAAATTACTGCCTATTTCTACTATAAATCTTTCCCCAGGCTTTATATACAAGAAACTTAAATAACAGAAAGATAGATTTTTTAGCAATCCAGACAATGGAATGTTACAGAAATATATTAATTACAAGCAGCATAACAAATTTTCTCATCATATTTATATTTTTAACCGGTCATCAAGATAAAGCAAAACATGAGAAAGAGATTTTCCACTTTAAAAGGTAGGATGCAATCATTCTACCAATAGCAAAACATTGTGAAAATTTTTGCAAGCAAAACATCATTTTCTCAAAAGTCTTGCACATTATCTCATGAAATGTTCAATTGTACAAGTTATTTTATGTATATATAATGAACCACTGAAAAGCCACATAGTAGTACCATAACCATGCATGAAATTGCAGAAGATCAAATTGAGAAATAGATTTGATAAATTTAGAAGAGAGGAAGAATTTACAAAACAATCACACTATCTACATTCATCTCACGTCTCAAATCGTAAGATGATTATATGAAATCGCAAACTCAAGTTGCAGAACTACAGTACACTTGTGTAATGTAATTATAATTCAGCATGAGAGCAACTACACAACAATTTTGGAAGAATGTGACCCATCTGAATGAAACTGAAGTACATAATATTACTTAAATAATTTAAAGGAAACAAATAAACATCTTGCCAAGATAATATCTTTCTTATAGTTTCTGGCATGAAATGATTCAGTGTATATTGGAATAGTGTGTGTTATCAAGCACTCAGTATGTTTTAGTGTGTTATTCAGTGTGCAGGAAAAACAGGCAATGGACTGAAACAAAAATATTATTTATAATCCCAGAAAAAGAATTGATAATACAACACTATTTCCTACAAAAAAAAATCTGCTTTGTACTTCAATTTCTTCAAGCAGGACTGCCATGCAAGCAAACTGCCTAAAAAGCAGAATGAAAATATTTTTGTAATTCCTAATACAACAATATTCCCCAACATTTATTAGGATATTCATTTAAACAACGCAGTGGGAACAGATTATCTGTTCACTGGAGATTCATAGACTAATTAATTGCAAAGATAGCAATCCCTTGCTAATATTGGCACTAGGTTAGGATATACCCCATTTCACATTTCTTCCAAAAAATAAAAATTACATAAATAACAACAACAAATTTAAGAAAACTCTATTACATCAAACAACTGATAGATATTTTACATTTTTGTTACATTGTGTTAAACATCTTGTAGGCAACAGACAAGGCTGATATGGAATCTAACATCAGCACATTTACCAGAAATATTGGCACTCATTTCATTCATTCTTTTATCAAAAAATAACAAAAAATTAAAAGTTGCCTAACAGCAGACTGACATTTAAAATTTGCATCCATGCAAACCACTTTCTCCAGTTATGTGACAATTCACCATTGCTGAAAGGTAAGAAAGGCAAGTGTGTCAAGTTTCCATATCAGTCTATTTTTTTGTTTTGTTTTGTTTTGTTTTGTTTGATCAAAGGCAATAAAAAGTTCATTTACCCCACACAGTAATTTGTAGCTAACTTAACTTTCATGATACGTGTCTTATAGGACTGAATAGAAAACACAAAAACAAAATCAATATGTGTACACCAAGTAAATGTGACAGAAACATCTCATACACGAGGAACAATAAAATTTGTGCAAAAAATAGAGATAAAAATATTTTACTGTGTAGGGAAAAAAACCATACAAAGATAATGTGTCTCTACATCTTGCCCTGCTCAGATGTGACAACTGCTTGATTTTCCAATTCTGGATCATCAAGGTCAAATTCTCTTTCCCAGTCTCCATCATTGCTTTCTGAAATTTAAAAACAAACAAATGTGATATCTGTTATTTAGCGTTATTCCTGATCATATCGATTACAACACTAAAAAATCCTTTGAAATTACTTTAAAAGCATCTTTTAATACATACACAACTGGATTAATATCCTAGCATGACCAAACAATGGGATCTCCTCATAATTATTGTAATATTGAATTAAGTAATCCAAGCAAGTAATTATATAAAATATAGTCTTTGCAATTAAAAGCATTATTAGAAAAATAAAAATATGCATACAAATTTAATATACCATACTGTAATTTTATTCTACATTTCAAAATGTAAGAATAACATAATTATTACAATATAAGAAAACATAATTATGATTTAAACAAGAATCAATTTTATTAATTTTTATATCATTATTAAAATTAAAATTATTTTTGTACATTACAAAAAAGAAATAAAAAAGATAAAATGAAATAAAAATAAAATTAAAAAAAATTGGTTATTTAAACAATGATTGAGGGTTCCTATCGAAAGGGGTTCCTTAGCATGCCCGTAGTCTGCTTGTGAGTCAATTCACCCCTAAAAATAAGGTTTTAAACCTTTATTTTTCTATTCCAGCATTATAAACAATGTTTTACATTAGAAGAAATCATTCATAAAATGACATCTTACGGCACAGATTTTATGTATTTGCTATTTATGACATGAATGCTTCATCATTCATTCAGCCATTGGCAGCAAGAGAATCATGGGGTGGTAAACCGAACAGCTGACCACAGTTTTTTCACACAATGTCATACATCCCTGACATCACAGTAAAGTTCTTTCCAAAAATTAACTTTGATTCTCCTATAAACATATAATACTGATATACAACAACAAAAAAAAAAAAAAAAAAAAAAAAAAAAAAAAAAATGAATGCAATTCTTTCATAATGATGCTTTATTGCATTCATACAAATTTGAAAACTCGCTCCTAACATCACTTGTTTTCAAAACTTGTACTTGTGCAATAAAGCTTAACATTATAAACTAGTTGCATAATACTATACTGTTAGAAAATGTCACTTCTGCAAATTAATGTGCCACGGAAGTCTCTCTGCAGTGGAACCAGTGGCTGGTGAGAGTGCTAGCAATAGAAATTATGTTGGTAGCACAAATGGCAGCTTGTAAAAAATGAAAATGTAAATTGCATACTCCCCACAATCATAACAGATTCTGAAAGTGTTGCCCCCTTTACTTGTTTCCAAGTGACCTGGTTGCTACGAACATAAATGCAGTAGTTAGTATGAGCCTGTGATTTGGTAGAAGGTGGAGAGACTTTCCTGGCACATGTTATATTCATTACAGCATCGGCCAGACAATGTGCTGTTATGACATCACACAACCTGAATCATGTTCATGTGCTACTTATTTTATCTCAGGAAACACTCCAGAAAAATTTGGTTCCAATGAATCATTGCAATGGAATAGACATCTGGGCAAGGAAAAAGACATCAAGAGGAGAAAATTGCTTCTTATTGAAAAAAATAAATGTAAAATAAAAAATGTATAGTAGTAATTCAAGAGAAAGAAAGAAGGTAATGAGAACATAAACACTAAACAGCATCTGCTCCAATGACCAAAAACGAAATTGTCAAGTGAATAAACAATTTTTCAAAGAAAGAAAATAAGCAGCAAGAAGAAAGAATGGGAAAGGATTGGGGCTGCATCCCAAAAACTTCAAAAAGTCAAAGAAACCCACAAAAAGAACAGAATTTAACTTACCTGAAACAAAATTAATAATATGTTTTTATACATTGATAAAATATTTTGATTATGCTGCAGGTTCATAATAGGAAGTTTATAAGTGAATAGTACTTGTAAAGCCATGTAAAGCTTTCGCTGATAATAAAGGTTACATGCTCTTGTGGTATTGCCCTAAAAGATTTCTTTATAAATAGTATGTTTATTGGGAAAAAATATTGGTATAGTTTTTTCTTCACTTCAATTTAAACCAAATTGCTATATTAGAGAATTTTCAAAATTGCTCTAGGATATTCTAGCACAGATCTAGTTACCTGCAGTATGCAGTTCATTTGTCTATCAAAGCAGCCTCAGAGTGTCCACCTTTCCTTGCTAACTATGCAGAAGATCATTTGCAACTATGATATTACAGGTAGTAAGAAATTCAGAAGTGAACCACATCTTCATTATTAATACTAATTACATGCAAATTAATTAAAATGCAACCCAAATGAAGTAAAATTCTTAAAATTATAACTTATCTAACAAAACATATTGAGTAGACAAATTTAAGAATTAACTTCAACAAGATTTATATCAGAACACGGTCTTTGAATTTAAAGAACTTGTCTATTGACCTTATGAAGTCTGTGAAATGATTGTTTCTTCACAATTAAAATTGATTTTTTTGGCTGAGACCAGTAGATCAAGACATAAAAAAGTCAAAATTGTGCAAAAAACATTTTGCTCATGACATATAAACATTTTTCTATGATCAAATAAAAATGCTAAAATTATGAATCATTATTGTGTTTCATCTCTAATCTCCCTGGTATTATAGAAACACAACACTATCTTCATGAATGATTGCATAAGACAAGGCTATGGTCAGACAATAAGGATGAGTGGTGGGAACAAGGAGTGAGGACACGCAAAAAGTCGCTTGCACTGGAATGTGACCGTGCAAAAAAGCATACTTTACACTGTACCTTCACCCTGCTAGAAACTCCTTTTTAGCAAGTTGTCATGTGTTTGCTACGGTTTCATAAAAGATTAACTTCATGCACTCTTAGCAGTGTGCAGAAGCACTAATTTTTACACATTCAAAGAAAAATTAATTTTTTGCCTCATGACATCAACATGAATAATAAAAATCAGGAAATTAGAATAAATAGTTTTTTAACATTTCAATGTTAACACAAAATAATATCTTCTGATTTTACAACTCACAAGTACAAGAAAAAAACAAAAGTAAACAAAAAACACATGCATAATTTTTTTAACAAAACTTGAAGACTAAGTATACCAAGTTTGAATAAAATAAGTGACTTTATCTACAAAAAAAATTTGTCACACAAAAAATCAAGAACAGTTTTTACCTTTATCACCAGAGCATGATGAAGTTGTGTGACAGCTATTTCCATCAGGAGAAACAATAACTAAGTCTTTCCTTTCGCCAACACTTAGGTCATCTGCATCTTCTGATTGTTCTTTATCCTTCTGAATAACTGAGGAACTTTTTTTTACTGGAGTGTCTACTGGAGTTTCATTTACATTTTCTGAATAATGGTTATCTTCTACAACTAAATTCTCTTCTTGGGAAGTGTTCCGCCGCAACTTTTTATTTTCACATTCTTTTTCATATTCTTGTAATAACCTGGTTTGTTCTTCTTCAGACAACTCAATGTGGGTCCCAAAGTCTTCTGAAGAAGAAATAGGTTAACAATTAAGAGGAAGCATTTTAGAAATAATTTTTCTTTGTTTCTAGAAATACCTATTCTGTTAGACTTTTACCTTGTTCCCAGCAGAAATTTTCAGCCGCTTGTCGTTCTCTTTCTGCTCGCCTTTCCATAGCTTCTCTTCGAGCCTCATCATCTTCAAGCAAGGCCTTTTTAAATAGGTAATGCTCCCAAAACTGAGATGCAGAAATCTGGTCAAAATTTCAAGTGTGGTCATTATTACAACAATAAGTTGATTTTTGGATTTTTATTGTCTTACCACTCTTTTAGCTTAAAGTGTTTCCAAAAAATAACAACATAAAATACATTTGAATGATTTTGGATTCACCCTTTCCCCTTTGGCTGGATATTTAAAATAATAATAATTATTATTATTTTAAATATCCAGCCAGATACTACACTAACTGCTCCTACACTAACACCCGTTTCTCCTAGGTAACGTAGTGCAACAACTGCCTCACGTCCTTTTTTTGTGTTACATAATTTATAGGCAACTCCTGAAATATTTTATTTTAAACACTGAATGATATTCTTTTGAATTTTGTATCACATTCACAGAAAAGCAGTCATCATTATAATTACTACATTCATTTCAAATTTTAGAATTTTGCTATTGAAAATGGTTAGAATAAAAAGTGAAAGCAACTACTAGTATTCTAAATAAGCAGACCTGTTTAAAAGCTGGAAAGAGGGTTGACTGGATAAATTCTCAAATATAAAAATTATAACCTATTTTTTATATAATCACTTTTAATCTTAATCTGTTGATGTGAAGAATGCTTTCCTTTTTAATGTCTCTTTACAAAACATACAACACATTCACACAAAACATATTCAGTGACTATTCTCCATTTCAAAAATTCCAAAAATACAATTCTTTATACATTAAAAAAATGCAAAATAATCAAGGAAACATCAATTGGAATTTTCATCTTAATAAGTTTTTAGAAATGAAGCTTAGGCACTTTGGTTTGGGAGAAAGTGAAGGAGGAGTAACAATAAAATAGAGGTTAATCCAAGGAGTAGAATGACTTATTTTCATGTACATATCAAACATCAACCTTCAAACTTTCCACTATAAATTGGATTTACTTTTCTTGTTCTAAGGAAAAGCTACAGAAAGGTTTTGAGTCAAAACTAAAAGACTCCACCAACCACATCCTTGAATTGAATAGTATTCAACAACAACAACAACAACAACAACAACAACAACTTTAGGATATCCTCCGTCAACCCAAATACACTCAAGAGAAAAAGAATATTCACTTCACACATCATTTGACCACTAATTCAATATTTCTACAACAATGCTGAAAATATTTCAACTTTATGACAAAACAAGAATTTGGAAGTTCAGTTTCCAAGAAAATATGAAAAGCCTGAGAAAAAAAATGATAAAATTACAAATGCAGATTAGGAGCTTCATTCAAATAAAACTTTAAACGCCAGTGACTTGCAAATGACATGCCTGAGATAGCTCAGCTCCTCTTTGTTCAAGTTTTCAATCATAAGCATCAGGGATAATAATACTTGGAATACTTCATCATTTTGGATTGGTATTTTGTTCAATTTGAATTGAAATTAACTGTTCAAATTCATACTAACCTACTTAGTAGTACCTACTAAGTATGAAGGCACTTCAGAAATAATATTGTCTTAAAAAACAATCAAGCGACTAATATTGCCCAATATTTTTTAATTTTTCTGAGTTTCATATATTAAGTATATTTCACAAATGTATCAAATGTGTTGTAAAAAATATGCCCTAGAGTGAACATTATATGATATCTAAAGCACAGAATTTGGAGAACTTATCTATTTAAAAAAGTTAGGTTCAATTCATAATAAGAATTATTATGATCCAAAATTTATTTTAAAAAAATTAGGCGATAATTTTAAAAATCCAATACTCATGGAGCAGAAAATGATATTTTTCAAATACATGTACCTTTTCGGGCACCAATCTTGTGAACTGACAGTGTAAATCAGGATTTGCTGCTAACATTCGTGCAAGACGCTGTTCATTGTCCAGAACTTCTTGAGTAACTTCCAGCCAAGCTTTATATTGTGGTAAATCAGCTTCACTAGGTGCTACAAGGAAGGTGTCAGGATCAATAATGAGAGCATGAAGTTTTTTCTGAAAAAAACAACAACAAAAAACAAAACAAATGTAGGAACTTTGATTTGCAGTGAGGTTATGTCTTCATTTCAGTTTTATAGTTATGTAAAAGAGCACCTGAAATGGAGTTAACGGCACGGGTTGAGAATTAAATATCATAATTGCTTCTTCATCTTCATCTTGTGGAGGAGGGCTTAATGCATTGCTAACTTGTCCAAGGAAAGAGGACACACTTCGTTTAACAGAGTTAGCTGTAGATTCAGGTTCATCCAGCTATTATTTTCAAAATAAATTGAAACACACAGGAATTAGATATCATTACAACTACAATCAAGCAATAAATAATTTGATATTTACATCTACATCACGAATGTATTGTGCATTATTGCAAATTTTATAAAAAATATTACTGTTCCTGTATTCAGGAAGTAAACCAAAGCTTACCTTCAATTTATCTTTCAATGCACTGGTTGTTGTAGTCACAACATTACTAGCTTCACTTTTAACGGCAGTTGAAAATTCATCCAAATCTCTTTTAACAAATTCCAAAACTTCTACTGACTACATGAAAATAAAATCAATGCAAAAAAAAAATTAAACAGAATTTAAGAAGCAGTAAGAAAAGCAATTTATAATAACATATAGCATCTCTCAGTCCATATGTACTTGTGTTTCTGAATGATATGAAATTATATTGTAAAATATATATGAATCATTAATTCATTGAGTACAAAATCAATTTTGTTGTAATAGAAAATAATGAAAAAAAAGTGGAATAAATGCACAAAATATGTTTGTTATACATACCTTGTCTTTAGCAGCTTTGTACCAAGAATCCCACCAGCTTCCCCTGAAAATGGGAGGTTATAGTAAAAGATGATTAGGAGTTTGTATGTAATTTGCCAATAATGTTGTTTTAGATTTTGTGAGAGAAGTATGTCACAAAACAGAAATAATTAATAACAACCCCTTATCAGTTGAGCAATTTGCCACTTGTCAAGAGAGACACACTATGTCATTGTAAGTGAAGGAGGTTGTGAAACATAAACTTTTGAAGGTGTCTGACATGCAAGTTGTTCCAGAAGGTTAATATACTTCAATTTATTCTCTTATTTACCTCTCAGCCATGTTATCAACTTGTGACAGTTGTCTCAAGTTAGTAGTACGAAGCTTGCCTTTCTTTTAACCATAAATATTTTTTAACCACATACAAAAAATTTAAAATGATAAACCAACAATAGCAAATGACATTCGTCTAAATATTATTGTTTACAACTCTCAGCCATGATAAAGAGTCCACTGACGTCCAGATCTCCTTGAAACACTGTTACACTTTGTTCTCAATATTACCGGCTGAGTGCGCACGAATCGCAGGACTTCAATGTAGCGTCATTTACGATTTTATAAATTTTATTGACATAATGAAGAACACTTAATGGAATACGAAACGTATGTACTTTTTGGAGTTAACATTTACAAAGGATCTTAAGTGTATAATTATTCACAAATTTTCCACTAAACTGGATGTGTACTAGTGCAATCTATTCTCGAGTACTGGAAGCAACGGTACTGAGGTCCGTACGTGCTGCTGCCTACGAGAGCAATGTTAAACACGGATTTCACTCAGATTTCATCCGTTCATGGATCACCTGCTGGCGGGTTCGTAGTTTGTAATCAGATGTAATGCAGGAGGGTTCGTAATATTTTTTTTTCAAACCCATCTAGCATGCAGCTACTTAAATTTTATTTTCAGTTCGATAGGTTAAGTTATATTTTTACCTCGGCTTCAAAATAATGGAAAGTAATTGCATTGTACCATTTCAAATGTCTTTTTTGGTTTATTTCCCTTTTGTCAGGAAAATAAATAGTAAATGGTAACAACAATTTGTTTTTCATTTATTACATCTTTATATTGAACGGAATTTACAGCAACTATTTTCTTCTAAGTCTTTCTAATCAAAAATTTATTGTATCACGTCATTCAGTTTTTAACTGTTTTTGACATAAATAAATAAATTACCGTAACTATCAAGTTCAATATAATAAATAATATTGGTAATAATAATTATTAAATGTTAAATTCTCCATTTTAATTTTTTACTTATTCTCTATTTTAATTTTTTACTTATTTTTGAGAAAGTGGTGCAGTAGATTTATATGTATTTTCTCCGTGCAAGTTTTACATCCTTGTTATGGTTATTCAGTATTCTTTTCCCACTCTTCTATTAGGCTCCCGGGTGCCATACCCCTTCCCCTAATATTAATTCTGGCAAAGCGAGGCTTAGTTACGTACAATCATGCTACTATCCATGATGTCAATATATTGCAAATATTTATGCCAGACTGTATTCCTTTATTCCAGTGGTCTTCAAATTCTTTAACTGAAGGGCTATTTTGTTGTTGGTGACATCCTAGTTAACCTCATTGATTTCTAACAAAATAACGTTCTATGTATCATAACTAGCTTAGCACACCTGGCGGTATTTTCATGTTTAAAATGTTATTTATGTTTTGCTGGTTCATAATAAAAATAAATTTTAAACATATTGCAATTGCTCGACTCCTCCATCTTCGAACAAAGAAAGTTACATGAAACTAGTGGTGCTAAAACATTACGTACTTTCTCGCCCGTATCATGTTTTCAAAAAAATGTACGTACTCATATTTTCAAAAAATTGTACATGAAATTATTTCAAAATCTATCATTAAGAAACTGATTTCATTAAAGGAAAAAAAAATCTATCTAATATTTTAGTTGCAATATGAAATGAAAATAGTTTGAACTTTTGCAATTTTCAAAAAATCAGGGTTTTCAACGAACATGAGACCTGCACCATTCTCGTAAACGTTCTTCATACTATCCAACAACAAAATTTATTAAAAAACGATAGAGCCATTTTTTTTGAAAATTTGGAAAATGTGCCAGAGATTTCATGAAAAGTAACCCCCAAAATTAAAATTTCGGTTTCAAATTCAAGGGCCCGCAACTTCAGTCAGATAGATTGGAGAATACCAATTTTGGAGAAAATCGGCTGAACGGTTAAGTCGCTAGCGTTGTTCAGACAGAGGGACAGACTTTTTGCCGTCATTCAATTTTTCGGCATCAGCGACCCACGGAACGTGGACACCACGTGTTGGAAGATTTTCCCCCTTAATTTAGAAACTGTATTTATCTATGCAATAAGCGGATCCCCATTATATCCATTTTAATATCGATTAAAACACTTGTTTACATTTTGTTTCATTATAAAATTAGGTTTTACTATTGGCAATGTGGTGAATAAAGAAGTAAAGATTCATGTGCTTGCTAGAAAAATAATACAGCAATTCACAGCGATTCTTCAAGGTACTCGTAGGTGCGTTGAAACATTCAAAAACAGTATTTCTAGAATTCTTCCAGAATATCCTCAAGGTAAAAAAAAAAATGAGCCAATCGATTTGTTTTGTCGAGAGGAATCAATTAAGTTATTGATTACCACTGTAGATGCCGTAACTCAATCAAAATGAGTTTCAGTTGTTTAAAAAAGCTAAGGAAGCGAAATAAACAAACAAATAAATAAAACAACAAAGGAAATTTTTTAGAATATAAATTTTCTTTAAAGAAATTTCTTCGAATCTTACAAATGGTTCCGAAAAAAAATATTCTTTTCTCACCAGGAAATCGAGACGCGTCGAATAACACCTCTTTTGTTTTGATTGGTGAACCGGAAGGAGTCTAACCGTGTGTAGCGGATGGATGGATGGACGGACGGACCGGCGGCGGACGAATGAATGGACGACCAAACGGGTTGACGGATGGGGGCAAGTTTCTCGATTACTTTATAGGGATTATATTTCAATAACTGTAGTGATAACGTAACATTTTTTAAAACTTTGTTGCGTCCTTAATCCAACTTATCGACACAACGCGTCTCTTCGCCCATAGCCGAGCGTTGAGCAATCCTCCATTATCTATCCCTCTATTCCAGAGGTTGCTGTATTTTTTGTCTCATTTCGTGTTTCAGTTGTCAAAGAGGACCGCCAGGTAGCATCTCCGCGTACGCGCCTCTTACTTCATGTGCCCCTGCGTCACTACCCAGCGGTCAGAATTGGGAAGGAATAAGGATAGGGGTAGGGTTTAGGACACTTCACAGGGGTTGGGCTAGCCCTTGTGAAGCGGCCAAACTCGTTTTGTTGGAACAAATTTCTCATAAGGTTGGATGGGAGTCGAACTCGGACATCAGTGGTGAAAGGCTAGCGACTTCGCTATGTGCCACGAGCGAGCCTAGCATTATAGCGCCCATGTGTGTATGTTTTATATTTTATCTTCTACTTACCATTTTAATGAATGACTACCGTAACATTCTTGAATTTAATGTGAGATGTGACTGTTTGTCGCTAAATTATTGAGGTAAAAGTGGTGTGTGTATGCAGGCCATCAAAACTTATGCAACGGGTCTCATTGTAGTTAAAATTAGTTTTGTGGGCCGCATGCAGAGCACGGTCCGCTGGTGTAAGACTGATGCGTTTATTCAATTACACTGTGGAGAGAACCTGACAAATTCAATAATAGTGAGTAATTTAATACACTGACACCGTCTTCACATGTTTTATTTGTTTAGTATTTAATTAATTAATCTATTTATTTATGTATTTATTTATAACGGCTTCAAAAAATTTGATTAAACTTTATCCTCGGATAGTGTAAAAGATGCTTAAAATAATGACGCAGGTCTTTATTTTCGTTGAAATTCTTGATTTTTGGAAAATTGTGTAAGTTAACATTTATTTTCGACGTCTTCCTACAACTGCAATCTTGAATATAATTTTTTCCTGAATGAAATGTGTTCTTTAAAGATAGATCTTGAAATCAGATTATATACGATTTTTCGAAAATATAAGTAGTATTTACGTAATTTTGGGGAAAAATTTAGACAATTTTTAAAGAATTGTTTTTCTCAAAAATGGTTACAATTTTTTTCTTTAAAATTTCTCATCAAATGTGTTAAGGAGCGGAAAAGAATTAATTTTTAATACATGTGACGAGCCAAGAGACCATCCTATTTCAGCAATAGAAACAGTTATAATATGTATTGTGATAAGCCAGAAACTCCGGGTTTAATTTGAATGCTAAAATCGGCATCAAGCATTAGTAATAATGGGATTGGATGCAGGTTCGGAAATCAAAGATATACTTTGTTAGGGCAACCAATAAACAAAGTGTAGTATTCCATGCTTGGTGTCATAGCGCTGTTTAGACGGGAAGACACGGCCCCGAACAAATTACATCCAAAAGGTGTGGAGAGGACACTGAAAGCCGTGATTCCACAGTCTAATACACAGTCCCGCAGCTCTATGCTTTTTCCCTATGCTCAAAGTGAGCCCTACTGACAGATGTAGCATCACTAGCGCTCCAAGTGGTCAGTAAGCTGGACACACCCTCAGCTCCCGCATAGCTTATGTATGCTAGATCAAGAATTTGAAGCTGTAATTATATTATTTAGAAAACCTAATTCACATCCTAATCTAATTTTATAATTTGTTGTTATTAACGAAAGCTTAAAAGAATAAAATTCTAAGAACAACGTCTAATATCCTGTAGAATTTCTTCCACGGTCTGCAGAGCGAGATCTGACACTTGACGTTTCAGAAGGAATTTCTTCAAATTTTGTGGTTTTATACACTCCAGAATGTGGAAATTAAATGAATATTCGAGTTTTCTTCTAGTGAACAGTTGTACAAATAAACAGGAAGCAAGTATTTATACACTGAACAATTACATGAAACACACTCACATACATACAGAAAGAAATGTATTTATTGGATTTCAGTTTTACATATTTATTATCAATTATTAATTTTTAGATATTACATCAGTGTCATAACACTGTCACTTCAATTATCTTCTCTTCGGATGATGCACACATTAGTGGAGGGATTTGCCACTTTATTTACAGTTACCAGGAACACCACGATGAGGTTCATTCAATGTTTCCATGTATACAACAGTAAATACAAAAGCTCTATCCAACCTTCATATTCATACTTACAGATCACCCAAGAAATAAACAAAGGAAATAATAATTATGTGTACACAATTATTTTTGTACATTCCAAGTTTCTAACGTATTCCTTTCTTACACATGTATTTTAATGAGGCACTAATCTTAACAATTGGCACTCTAAATTACTCAAAATTACTCAAAATTACTCAAAATTACTCAAAATTAAATATTCAATTCGGACTATTTTTAATATTTTCTTCGGATTATATTTAAATGTTTCTCTTCGGAAGATGAGAAAATTGAGCATCAACTGGCTTCCCTCGAAATGTTCAGCACATAATCTTATTTTACCAAGAACAGAAACAGCCATATACCAGTTTATTGGCCGCTTAGAGGCGCTAGTGTCGCCAGGTCCAAAAATTTGCTCGAAGCTGCGTGACTGTGTTATTAGACTGTAGCGATTCTTTGGGAAGCTTAAATTAATCATTCTCTAAAAAGTTATAGAAGCGTTCACTCGAAAGCTATCGGTACTGTGCAAATAGTTTATTTATTTAGTCAAAAACTGTCAAAAACGGTATGTGACGTATGGGGGAGAAAATCATCTGCGCACGCTTTCTTGAGTTTCAGAATCCCTTCCCAACAATTTAACTATTAATAGTTGAAAGATGAAAAATAATAGTAATAATAATGATAAATTTAAAAAAGCGAGAGATTAACATTTCAAAAACTAGTTATTTTCGTTGCCAAATTATAGAAAACTTATTTTTAACGGTAAAGGAACGAACAGATTTGATTTTTCTGTATTGTTAACAAAATAGACTCTCACCCTGAGCTCTACTACCATTACAAGCAAAAGGAAAGTTCAACAAAACGTGCGCATAATGAAGCTACATTTACGTCCAGAAGCAAATCAAGGGGCTATCTCAGCATTTGCTCAATGGATCAGGGAAACTGGACAAAAACCCGATCGAGATGGGGGTCATTGACCCGGAAGCTGAATTACATTGTTTGTTTCAGGCATATTGAATATTTTTTTAAAATATTTTTATACAATGAAAATGTAAACTAATTCATTATACTATATCTTGGTTTTGTTAAAGTAAACATTATTTTTCTTTTTGACGATCAGTATAGTCTCTAACTGTATAGAAACAGTATTGCAGCAGAAAAGATTTTACTTTTAACTTAAATTTATGTACCAATTTTAATTGTTTAATTTATCTGGCAATGCGTTGTAAAGTAACGTACATGTATTGTATGTGGATTTCTTGTAGTGAGCTGTTGGTACTGACACTTGATGAACATGATTTCTACGTCGAGTGTTGTAGCTATAAATATCAGTATTACATGAAAATAAGTTCCCACCGTTTAGTAATAGTTTTTCAGCATAGACTGGGTATTATTTAAATGATAGTGAGGCGGGAATTTATGATCAGTCTGATAACTAGGTATTATGCAAAATATTAGTATTCAATTATAATTGTAATTTTATTAATGTTGTTTGAGATATGAATTCAAAAAAATTCCGTGTTTCTAGGGGATGTATATTAGGATAGCTCCGTAGATAGGAGGAATTGTCGATAAGTAGCTGAAGATCTCATCCCATCTCGATCAGTTTTTTCGTCCAGTTTCCCTGATCCATTGAGAAAATGCTGAGATGGCCCCTTGTTTTGCTTCTGAACATAAATGTAACTTCGTTATCAGTGCACGTCTTCTATAACTCAGTGGGAAATATAGTTATTCAAATTATCGTTTCCATGTTGTCGCGGCAGGAAGTATTATTCTTTAACGAAGGACATGATGGATAAGAGCCAACATTTATTGCTGATTCATCCTTTTTTGCTTTTTATTTTGTTTGCTTTTTATCTCTTTTTTGCTATTTATTGCTGAGTACATGGAAGCATTTTTGTTTTTTAATAATTCTTGCAAAAAACGCTAATTTTTTTCTGTTTTCAAAATTCAAATAGTATATGGCTTAGTGTAGGGATCACAGAATTTTGAAAACGTACACAGAATTCACTTCCTCACGCACTGCACGTCACACACAGTTTTTAACTGGTTTTGACGTAAAATAAATAAATAAATAAAATAAATACACGTCCCGTGTAGGTTTTTCATACGAAGCATAGCTAGGGTTAATGTTTGTACAGAGGAAAAGTAATCATTTATGAGCTCAATAGATTTTGTAATATATATAAGAATAAATGTTAAATTTTCATTGTTTTGAGAAAAGGCTGATAATTTATATTAGTTGCCATCAATTCAATAATGGTTTCAATCAATAGAACTTCCAGGAATCGTGAGTATGTATAGAATCACACGTCCACATGCAACAGGTAAGGAAAATGAGGAGTAAAATGTTGTACGTCGAAATTGAAAGTAAAATTAATAAATTAATGTTTAACATTGACAATAATAATAAATGCGGCCGAAAAAGCTTTCTGAAGAAATTAAAACTTGCGACAAAACAACGCTTCAAATCCATTTCTTAGCTATAGAACGTAGTATGTTGATGCCCACGAGTAACAAAATATTAAAAGGGAATTTTAATGAAATCATTAATTATAAAATAGGAACGTGAGCGGAACAGGGAAACTGAACTATATAAGTGTGAACAAAAATATTAATATCGACAGCAAAGGATTGCAAGCATATGGGCAGATCAACTTAATAATATAGAACAAGTTACATAGGTTCTTTTCAAT